>JAUZST010029181.1:0-29680 GCA_034779995.1 Parotocinclus haroldoi | reverse complement strand
ATGTACATAAATATTTTTTGTATTCCCAAAATTTAAATCTGTATTAGTTATGACTTCTCCTTTGCTGATATGAAATCCACCTCACAAAATCAAGATGCTCATTAGTAGTTTTATCACACAGCACAATGCTCCAGATGTTGCAAGCTTTGAAGGAAAATGCAATTGGCATGCTGACTGCAGGAACGTACACCAGAGCTGTTGCATCCATGACCATCAACACATTTTTTTTAATTCTTTCAGTTTCAGTAACTGTATTTTCATGATTATAGCAATGAAAATTTGCTGCAGTTTTTATTGGTTCAGTAAAATTGGAATTCTAAAGCCTAGTAATGCTACAAGATACATATAAATTGTATTTATTTATTATTTATTTTTCATATTTTTAATATTATATTTATTAAAGTAAATGCCCAGATTAGATTTTTCCAGCTCTGTTAAATTAAAATGTAACATATCCCACTTTTTCTTCTAGACGTTTGCTGTTTAAATATATTCTTATACACCTCGTATAAAAGCCACTAGGTGGCGTCAGAAACCGTAACGCCAACACTTTACTGGCGAACTCCAAACCTAAACTATGACGCACGTACAGCACACTGATGGACTGATGAATTGGAGGTCTTCTTACAACCTCGTTTTTCTGCTCTGCAGTTGGTTTTTTTCCCCATGACTTGGCTGCCGTATTGGTAAGAGATGCCAGCATTCGTATAAAATTGCCAGATTAGATGGTAATTATAAAAAAAAGTGCTAATTAAAACCATCTTTGATTCAGGGCCACAAATCAGCCACAGAAACAGCCTCAAGAAAATGTAAATAGGCCATTAACTGAACACAGACACTTGACCTGCTCTTACCTCTAAAAAATGTGTTTTTCTCCTGCTGGAATTTCCCCATTTAATGATATCCCACGGAAGCTTAACCATGTCATTAGAATCACTCGCTGAAACTTAGTGGTTGAGTTCGTCCAACACAGTTGGATGCCCTGTATAAACCACAGCATATTCTTCATACTCTGGCTTTGGAACTGGACCATGTAGTCCATTAACTCTCATTTTTTTAGACCTTGCCTTGTTATATGTGCTAAGACTTGCTCAGCTTCACAGATTTAAGCAAAGAGGATCAGTGATTCTTGTGAGCTGTAACAGATGTCACTGAACATATACATTCAAACTTTGATTTTTTTTCTCCTACATAAGACCATAATACTGCTGATATCAGCGGATACTTGTTCATTGCAACCAACCTACATACTGTATCTATAAATCCCTCTGCAAGTTAGTAAATGAACTGATAAATTGGACAACCAAATTATTTAACAAATATCAAATCAACTCGTATACATGTGATATCAACAGATCTGCACTGAAAGCACATATTGCACGTTCCCGTTACAGAGTGGTAGAAGCCATACGTGTTCATTATTTGATAATACCCTACAAAGGATGTAAACTGTAGCAGCCTGATGAAATCATAATTGAAGAATGAACTGGCCACACAAGCCAAACCGCTATGGGTCTGGACCAGACTCAAACTGAGATGACTGCCTATGGCTAAATCTGAGAGAACAGAGAAACGTGTCACAGTGTTCCTGCTTTTTCTCAAGAACCACTGCTTTTCTCCTCCCATCATCACAAAGCCGCATTGTTGCACAGATAACAGTTCTTGTTGCCTACACGAAACAGATGGCTGAATCTGATGCTTCAAATACATAATCATACCTTAGGTACCCTAGGGACACAATTCAAGCAGATTTTTCCCCTTTGCATGGTTTATGCAATTGTCCAAACAGTTCATCTGACCAACACATTGAGGAAACATGTAAAATCTCAGTTTTAGTTGTCAAGAAGAAAACAACACTGTCAGATATCTTACATCTGGTGGAGCCTGAAACACAAAAAGTAGAATAAAGAATCTCTAGGTGGATGTTATTTTTTTGTGGGAATTCTTTTATAGTGTCAATGCAACAAAGCACAGATTCAGATTTTGGGACATACATACATATTGACATTGCTTATGCTATTCAGCCTGTTTCTTAAACACATAACCAGATTATGTGAGTCACAAAGCAGCAGGAAAATACTGATAATAAGGTATTCCTAAAACTATTCATTTGTGTGTATACTGGCATTAAAATCCAGTTATGAGGTAAAAGACACTAGGAATATATTGCCACTAAGACATATTGCCACTAAAATTTGTTGATTTGACTTCATTTTAGCACTGTCACTAGACACCACCTTTCAAACAATTTTGTTTTAAACTGTCAATATTCTGTCCTGGTTAACTATCAAGGAGAAACAACAGCTTAGCTACACAGTTGTAGGCCCACACAAGCTCAAAGCAGAGGACTGTCAAGTCTTGACATGGATAGTGTACAATATTTGTCAAAAGTTCCTGGTCCCTTACTTACAGCTCCTAATCAGAAAAGTTGGGACAGTATGGAAAATACATTAAAAACACAGTGTTTATTACATTTACTTTAACTTTTATTTAATCAGAGAGAGTATAAACACAACAGATTCAATGTTTTGTCTGTTAAACTTCATTTCTTTTGTTAATAAACATCCATTCCTGCTTTTCATGCCTGCAACACATTCCAAAGGACTGTAAAGCATCTATCACTTTGCAATGCTGCCATTTTCAAAAGACTGAAAGGATGTTTCTGGAACCAAGTGTACCAAAAGATGCAGTGTTTCATGAGCAATGTGTTCCATTCCCCCTACAAATATGTCTTCAGGTGTGTAACAGTTAAAAACTCTCCATATATTCTTTACAGCATCTTTACACCAGGCGGTTGTTAATTAATTGCAAATATATTAGCTTGCAAGTTTCAAGGGACCTAATCATGCTGTGATAATTTGATTATCAGTTGCAAATATGGATGTTTACAGCTAATTTATAGAACAAAATACATTTTGAAAACAAAAACTTGAATAGACTTTGCACGTAACCATAACAAAAATGTGTTTTTTGTTTTCATTTTTGTAATTGCCCTCAGTAAATCCCATTGTTCAAGTAGTTGGGTCTAATCACCAAAATGTCTTGAGTTCCTGTATGACACGTGACTGACTCTTGCTGCCCGGGTTTAAACAAGCCCAGAAGATACAAAGAAACACAGGAGGTAAAAATATTTTTTTCTTTTGAAAAAAAATAATAATCATAAAACTGGATTGAATAAAGCACATCTGTAAATGTTGTAATCTAATGTATGTGGAATGTGTCTTGTCCGTCTTCAGTAATACTAGTATCAATATAAATATTGGCAACAGAATATAATGGGTTATAAATGATGTGTGAAAGTATGTTAAATTAGTTAGTTGCAAACTATGTATATCTAAATGTTTCCATTTCTCATTTCTACTATAAAGCTCATGCTGTCTCACTGATCTACAACAATCTGGTCACTGTAGAGTGCTGGGAGGGCTGTGAGAAGTCACTGCAAAACATCTGTGCAAGTGAACTGAGCTCGTCCTGAGAGACTTTCTACATTTTCCTTCTTGTGCATTCTTGACTTCTGATGTTTAAAATTTAGATTGCTTTTTCCATGAAAAGAAGGGAGCTAGCTTGCTAGCTTGAGAGAAGCAAATCCGTCTCATGACATTTGAGTTTCTGAAACAATTCCATTGCCCTTCCTAGATTCCACTGTAATTAAACCCCAGCTCCCAGAAAGGAATTCTATGCTCAAGTATAAGGCACTGGCAGATGTTTTCACATGACACTTCCTAGATAAATAATAATCAAGATCAGGGTGTAGAAAAAGCTGATTCTGGGTCAGTTTACAAGCACTCCAGACTCTGTTTCTGGCTTGAAGATGGCAGATCACTTCATTCTGTGGGTCAGCAAAAACATGCACTGCTGAAAAACATCTTTGTTGCTTCTAGCTGGAGGCATTGTTTTCTTGCATATCTACATAAAAAAGAAAATGTGTCAGCAGCATTCAGTTGCCCAGGAAATTGCATGAAATTCCTCACACTAAAGTAGACCCCTACCCAATATTTTGTTTCATTTGAATCAGATATCTAACCCCCTTTGCAAAATGTATTGGAACAGTCTGACTTGTGTTTTGAGTTGTGGCCAGTTCCTAGCATACTTTTCTTAAAATGCAAACAACTGCCTGTGTTGCATCAAAAATCATTTCAATTCACTAAGAGGGGGATGGTTTTCCCCATATAAACTCAGACAGCTTTATAGTTCCACTTTGAAAGAGAAGAAGAGGTCTTTATTTCCTTTTTATTTAAGCACATTGCATTACAGTAGATTGTTCATTCTAGACTTCTTGTACATTACAGATTTAGGATCCACTGATAACAAGCTGTTTTTTAACCTTATCGGAGTAATTAAAATGTCTTGACAATCAACTAAAGATAGTACACTTTCTGTCAAAATGTATCTGGAAATTCCTTTAATTTCAGTAGATATGCCACTCCCACTACTAACCAGCAACACCAAACATACTGTGGTGAAGCATGTCAAAATGACACGTATCAAACTGTCTTTCAATGCAAAGTCTTAACATTATGCATTCATCATGAGCTTCATAGACAGCCAGGTGCACACAAGCTAAGATAATCACACATGCTGTCAGCTGGGGTGAAATAAATCACACCACAATTGATCGGTGAATTCTGGATGGATGTGCTAATTCATTGTCAAGCAATTTGGGTAACCTAAGGCATACAATGACATTCCAGAGAAGTGTGTGGTTTTAGCTTTATTGCAAGTGTGATTGTGAATGTCCCATGCACAAATTTAAATTCAAATTTAATGGTCTGTTTAGAGACTTACCCTCAATCATCCAAAAATCTAACACCACTGAGACAAACTGGCCAACATTATTTCCAAGCTCATTTCAAATGCAACCTCTGAAAGCAGATCCATGCGGTAATGCTTTAAAATATAGTGGAAAGACTTTAGAGAGGGGTAGAGGTAGTTATGGCAGCAAATATGGGCCAACTTCTGTGTACCCTTGATTTTAGAATAAAAAAGTTCAACAAGCACATTAGGATGTGGTTTGAGGGCATCCACATATTTAATGGAGCAGTTAACTATACACAGCAACTGGTTTATGAGGGATTTAATTGCATTTAAATTAACTCAGCTGTACATCATTCCATTCGATTTGAAATCACAACTCTCTGAATAGGCCAAACTGGTGCACCAATGCCCTTAACATTAAAGTAATAGAAAACTGCCACCAATTCAATTTTGCAGAACTCTAACCTAAGGCATATGAGTATTCCTTTACTTTAAGCAGTGCTTAAAGTAATCATACCTCTCTTTAGGAAGAATTTGTTTGCTAGTGCAGAAGTCATTGATAAGAGTCAGAAGTACACTACATAAGAAGTGATTATCAGTTATACAAATAACAGGTCAAGGTAAAGAAACATCAAAGAACAGACATCTAGGCGGGACAAAAGTAGCTAAACTGATGCACAGCCAGTAAGCAGCAATAATATGTCTTGTGGCCAGACAGGAAATACCAATACATCTTTACTCTGTAAGAGTCAATCCACATTGCTTTAAGGGTTTTGCACTGGGGAATGTGTTTGGGGTTTAAGTGATAGCAGCTGTCCTGAGGTCAATCAGTTTTGCTGTTTGATACATGCTCATCCAATAAGAGCTGCATTTCCCCCGAAGGAATGACCCAAGCTTAAAACTATCTCCAAAGAGAGATGTAGTAATCTGTCATTCTGTTTTGTGTGTGTGCTTGCAAACAATTGGTTGCACATGCTTTCTGCAGAAAACTGAACTATCCTTCCTACACATAATAAGTATGAATTGACTTTAATATAAACTATCTAGGCGTCAAGGCAGTATTTCTGACAAATGCACAATTACAGATTCATTACTTAATTAATTACAAATTTAAAAGCCACACTTTTTATTCAGCAAGTAATTACTTTTCAATACATTTATTCAGCAGCCTTCTGGTTCCAGATTACAGACCAGGGCTGGGTAAGTGAAAAGTTAATCTGCCAGGTATGCAGCATTTTCTTGGTGTTTGTCCATGTTTATAGGACTGAGAGATCCTGTCAGTGTAGACTGCTGAAATCTGAGAGTGTTTCCCCATACACATAACAAATCCAGAAAGCAGACATGTGTTCTCACTTGCTTGCTCACTCACTCACTCATTTGCACAATAGTGCACCCACTTTATACTTTGGAGAGTTTGTGTGGGTTTACCCACAACTGATGTCAAATTTCATATGTGTGGCAGCCAGGGGAACAGGAAATGTTTAAAATTGTTTAACAAGGATCTGCTTAGGTTATTTTTCTTATACAAGTGGTGAGATATTTTTCTCCATTGCTTTATAGCCCTAAGCTTCTAAAGTGCCTTAAATCGTTTCACTGGTCCTACTGTTTATGTATGATGAATGTTGTGTTACTGTTTGATTTGGGTTGTAAGGTTCAGAAGCAAAGTGTATAATTTGTAAAACATGAATGGCCATTGAGAAAAATATGGACATTTTGACAAAATAGATAAAGTACCAAGAAGTTGTTGGGATCGAATGAAACCTTTGTGTGAATGTAGAGATGATATATGTAAGTTATAAGAGTATTAGAGCGAATGTAGTAGTTTACAGTTTAGAAACTGATTTTGTTGATATGTTGCTGACCATTAAAGTGTGATTAAAGTGTGAATATATCTGAATAGTACCGTAGGATTGCCTTACTCCAACTTGTGTTCAATTTATAGAATGTTTGAGGAATTTAAAAGCAATTTTAATGCCAGAGCAGATCCATGCCTAAAATCCAACTGGAATTTGCAGTAATGTTGTAAACATTGTTTTATTAAATCACACAGTATAATATTTTGCTGGACTGCCTTTAACTTATTATTGATTATATTGGTCATTTGCTGTGAAATTTGTTTGACAACCTTACGACATTACAACATTTATTTCCATCCAACTGCATTAACTTGGATGAGTCTCCAGCACATGCCAAAGACATTCAGTGGGATTAAGGTCAGGAGTCTGCAGTGACCAATTCATGTCTAAAAACGATTTCTCATGCTCCTAGACCCAGTCTTGGTATTGTTCTCCTGGAACATTCTAATGGCATTACGGAGAAAAAAAATTCATACAATAGATGTGATGCATCAGTGCATTAAGCTGATGTTCATCATTCTGTTTCAATTTATAGCATGATAACATTGCACTTAGATCTGAACTTCAGATACCACTAACTAGTACTTTTGGGCACTATGCATAGTGGGTGCATCATTTCACACACTTCCCAACTTACCCGCACACGCCCATCGGTCCGAAGTAGGGTAAATCTGGACTGAAGCACATTTCAAGTTTCAATTCAATTTCAAGTTTTAAATGATATTTTTTTTTTCAAAACCATTTTTTTGGCATGAAGTTGACAGTTTACCATCATTCTTCCAGGTCTTATTAATTAGCATATCTACCTTGTAATTTCATCAATTTCATCAATCTCTGTTTTTTTCTTGAGACAGCCCAAAATATTTTGACACTTCTGAAACACAGTAACATCTCCTTGTCAACGGGGTAAGTCTTCCAACATTTTTTTTTTTAAGAAATGAGAAAATACTCACTGCGCTCGCTAGGGTTAAAGTTATTGTTGCCAGCTATAACAAATTCATTACTGCAGTAATTTTCCTGTTAAACAATTTTAAGTATTTACCTTTTTGAATGCAAACAGCAACTTTTTTTTGGCCAGACAGTGTACTTTCTCCAGAGTTATGGTTTCTTCCAACCCCACTGCAAATATTTCTTTGTCTCAACTGTGGTTGCCTTTAATGCTACATGATCTATTTATTGCTTTGTGTATAATTAAGCGGAAAGTAGAAGCATGCTTGAATTTTCTGTTGTAGACACCAAAACATCCCTTAACATTCGCATTTAGGAAATTGAGCAGTTCCGATGTCAAATCCAGGATCAACATGTCACATGTGCTTATATTTTGCTCTCATACTAAATATTTCCTACTGCTTTACCACAGAAAGAAACGTGCTGAGGCAGGAAAGTGCATAGTCTCCACAATCACTGTGGTGGTGCAAGAGGAGAGGGGGAAATGAAGAAAACGAGAGCGAGCTCTCACTCCGAACGATGATTGAAATGATGAAAGCAGATCGCTTGGCACTTACCATGACATTCCTTCTGTCTTATTTCTTCTCTGCTGAGAAGTCTGCACTGTCAAGTTTCTTCTTTTTTATTAGCCATAAACAGCAAGCCCACTTGAAAGACTTTTTTTTCCACAACTTGCTCCAACATCCCCCTTTTCCTTCCTAGGAGTCCTTGTGACCTTTGACATCATGCAATTTTATTTTAAAAAATGGCTGTATAAGATATGTGCTTACCTACAAAAATTCAAATGACCTTGGACTACCATGACTGGCTTATCAAGCCGTGGGAAATATATTATGACATATATTCTTACGAGCACCTAGAGATTAAAGATATTCTTACGAGCACCTAGAGTATCATTTACAAAGAAACTATCTTGAAGAAAGTCCATTACTGTGCTTTTTCACTTGAGGATTAGCCACACATTGTTAAAACACATTTTTGTTGTAATTTATGTTTTTTATGTGTTTTTTTTTAGGTTTGGTGTAAAGATCAAGAATCACTGTCAGTTTAAAAGATAAATACAACAATGTGTAGTATATACAGTGATGCTTGAAATTTTACAATTTTATATATGCTTAGAATTATATATGTGTGTGTGAGTGTGTGTATGTGTGTGTATGAAGTACACGATGTGTTTAATCCCTTGCCCATGTGGTTATACTGTAGAATGGCTACAGTACACTGATGCTGTGCTGTCGAAAGGAATGGTCAAAAGATTATGGGCATTCAGCATAAGATTGCTTTATGTACTAAAATTCCTCTCAATGCCTTGAATTATTTAATAATAGTATGCACTGCAGAGGGAGAAATCATTCTTTGAGGTACAAGATAACGTATTTTTCAGAGATTACCATTAATTTATCAACATGACAACGCAAAACAAGTAAAATAATGAAAATATGGCACTGAAATCTAGAAATCGCTTTTATTTCTTTCTTTGAGGAACATTGCTTATAAACATTTCAAACAAACTGAAGATCATCTGGCCATCTTTGCTCATCAAAGTCTCAGCCTTTCCTTGATGCTGCTTTTTTGTACCAAATCATGATTATAATCACCTGTTGACATCACCTGTTTGAAATCAAATTATTATTGACTTTTCTTAAATTCATAACTAGCTCTAAATTGCCCCCGTCCCAACTTTTTTGCTAATGTTACATCCGGTATGTAAATACACACAAGGTAGGTGTAGGACGAAAATAAAGGTGTTTATTAAAACAGAGCAAAATTGATAGGTAAATCCGTAAACAAGACAGACAGGGTTCAAGCAATCAGCAAACAGAATCCAGAGGAAGCTAGGCAGAATCAGAGTCCAAGAAAACCAAGTCAGCAATCGGCAACCAGTATTAAAGACACGAGGGAATCGTGCTGTAGATCGCTGACAATATCCACAGTTAGCCTAAAGTATCGAAATGCATGTTGAAAGATAAATCTTACTGATAAAAATATGTCAATAACTTAAAATATGTAAATAACCACCATACTCTGGCACCAGAAGTGGTAGTAGCTTTCCTGAAGGTAGTGTTTGGGGAATTTTACTGCGTGCGCACTCGTTGCATGAACTTATACTCGTCACATTGCATGGATGGCCACCAGTATTTCTGTTGTATCAGATGTATACCAGGGTTGGTGCAGATTCAAAGACTAAAATTTGCCAGACAAGATGCAGGGGTGCAGGATCAGGTTTCAGATAGATATCCCATTCAAATTCGATTCCCATTCCCATCCCTGCTAATTCTTAAAGTTGACAGATTTGTATCATTTGATTGGTATCAAATGATTTGGATCATTTTTCTCAATACAATAAATGCATGTTTTGTCTCATTTACTTGTCTGGGTTCCCTTTATCTTTTCTTAGGACTTTATGCAGAAAAAACTATATTCTAAATGTTCTTAAACTTTAAAGCACTATTAAATATTCAATTATAGATTTTAGTATTTAGACAACTAACTCACTTTTATGAGCTGGGGTGTTCACACGGTTGTGGATGGAACAATGTATCAGAGGATATTGTGAGTGGGTGTAGAAGGGGAATATGAGTCATAAGAATGTCTGCTGGATCATTAAATTCAAGTGACACAGAAAGCCAGTGTTAAAACACTGAAACTTTTAACATAAACTATTTTAACAGAACATGCTTTGATTTTTTATTTGGCTATTGTTATTTTAATAAGCAGAAAAGCAAAGTTTGACTCGATTTTTAAGCTTAAACATACAGTATCTGTGTGATTTTAAATAACTTTCCTTAGTTACTATCTGCTCATTTCATGTTCATATTTAGTAAAGAGAAAACCTAGGAAAAGTATGTTTTGATATCATAACATTAAGACAACACAGTTACAAAGCAGCATGTCAGTTCGATAATCACATTCTAGATACATGCCTAAAAGAAATTTTCTCAATAACCATACACTTTTAATTAAATGTAACTGAATACCAGTGGGTACCGTAATTGCTGACCAATATTTGTAAAGAGCTCTAAATTTAATTTAGTCTTTCTTCTGGTTACAGATTTTTGAGGACAAAACTGCCTTGCTGCCCAATGGATCGTGCAATCACTACACACAACCCACTAAAGTTCAGCATTGACTTTCTCGGTATTATGGTTGTGAAATAAACATGAACCACCGATAAAATCAACACATTCTAGAATATTCTCTACTTTCTGGAACGTAAGAATAAGTATATGTATTGTGTATTGTCTATATGTCCAGTAACTGCTACAGTGACTAGTACAACAAATACTTACACTATTTACATTCACAGACAATTTTTAATTTTTAAAGCATTAATGTAATCCCATAATGCCTGAGAATAGGTAGTTTTTACTAGTGATTCATGTTTTTTTTTTTTTTGAGGAAATGCATATTAAATGTTTTGGTGATTTTATTTTGTTCAAATTAAAATTGTTGTGTGTTTGTTTGTTTTGAATTATTTAAACAAATATTTCATTGATATCTCACATGGCCAATTATTATAGATCTCTTGTTTAATGTCATAATTACATGCAGCTGACAATTTTCCTGTTGATCTGTTGCTTCTTAATCTGACTGACACAGGAGAAGAAAGAACAAAAACTGAATTAATCATATTTTCAAATTATTATTATTGAATTAATGATTTACCTAGACACGGTTAATACATAAGTAAAAATGTCTGTTTTGTCCTGTGACCTCATAGTCTATGTGCAGAAATATCATCAAATGTACATCAAAGATTTACAACCACACAAACAAACTTTCAAAAATAAATCCTGACCTTGCCTGGCTACCTGGCTTGCCTTATCCAGTATTGTTTGGTTTCGGTCAGTGCTCCCATGCTCATCTTGTTTTGCCTTATATTTACCTTTAGTTTGCTCCTCCAGATCCTGAACCTCGACTCACTTTCCAGTCCGTCACCACCGTCATTGAGAAAGAGAAACACACGCCATCATCCTTCCATTCTGGGACCTGACTATCTCCGTACTATGTTTTTTTTTGCTTCAGTTACATTGCCTTTTTGTTCTGTACACACACTTTTGCTTAATAAATCCATTGTCTGTGAGTTGTTGTCCATCTGTGGATTTTTGCACTTGGGTTCCAGTTTGTTTCCTGTTGGGATCTTTAGGATCCCCCTTAACAGTATGTTTTGGCCAATATGGAACCTGCGAATCCACAGGCGGCCAAGCCACTACCCGTTGGCGTTGTGCTAAACTGGCAGCAGCTTTGGCTCAACGATCTGCTGAACACTCAGGTCACAAATGTGACTAAGAAATCTGACCGCTATTTTTTTGTTTCCCCCTAGGCATCATCTACCATCGCCGCGGTCGAAAGCCATAAAGCTTTGGCCCCTAGCGACACCCTGGGACCTGGGGGACCTGACTGGGCTGAATCTCTCCTCCACAGCTATCTGGATGCCCCCCCAATTACCCAGTCGCCTATGGTTGCACATCGCTGCCGCCTTCATCACAGGGCTCCCAGAATCTGACAAAAACATCGTCATCCTCACGGTGGTCGACCGTTTCTCCAAAGCTGTTTGACTTATTGCCCTACCCAAGCTCCCCATGGCCTCAGACATGGCGGAAGTGTTTTTTAGCAGGTGTTCAACATCCATGGAATCCCTGCTGACAGTGTCTCGGACTAGGGGCCCCAGTTCATCTCCCAGTTCAGGTGGAGAGCATTTTGCAGAACCATTGGGGCCACAGTATTATCTCGGGATCCACCCTCAGTGGACATTCCATGTCCAGTGGACATGCCAAGTATGCTAACCATGAGGTCAAAGCCACTCTGCACTGCCTATCCTCCAAGGAGCCCACCAAATGTAGTTCCCAACTCTCCTGAGCGGAGTATGCGCATTATGCACATATGCACACCTTGACCAACACCACCACAGGCCTGCCTCCATTCGAAGCCTTCCTAAGGTACCTTCCATTGCTGCTCTTTGACCAGGAGGTCGAAGTAGCGGTCCGTTCGATTGAGCACCACATACGTCGTGCATCTGGACATGGAAGTTAACCAGAGCAGCGCTTCTGAAGGACCATGTCTCTGCCCAGCACAGCACTAATCATCTCCATAGGTCAGGCCCCGTCTGTCTGGATCTCGGCTCGCAACGTTCCGCTCCATATCGAGTCACAGAATTAAATATCCCTTAAAGAAATATCCCCTAATTTCTGTGAGCCATGTATGATATATGGGATAGATGTTTCCACAGTTCAATACATTTTATCTTAAGCAAAGGTAGCTGTAGTCAATTATCATCTACTAACTAAGACTTCCAACTTCTATTTCAAGTTCTATTTTTAAAGCTTATACACTGTCATTATAAAGCTCAACACACATTAGGTACACGTGAGTTAGTAGCACAGTGAGTAAGGTTCTACACTACCCTGCTCACAAAAATACTTCAAAATGAAATGTCCCATAATTAAATTAATTAAATCCCCTACTTTTTGTGAACAGTGTAGTATCAAAAATACCCTTGAAATATATTTCATATATTGAAATCCTAGTCCTATCTTGTGGCCCACCTCCAAGGAGGTTGACTGGTATAACAAATGCAAATTGGTGTAGGTAGGAACTTCAGCTCCGATGCTCTTATGAGTTTAAGTACAATTTATTATTATATAGTTTATGAATCAATATACACTGGCGCAAAATGGCTAACGAGCAAGCCAGAATAAACAGTGAAGGAAAACTGACAGGAAGAAGGATTGAAGGGAACATGATTCAAAAAGTAAACCTTATCAGGGTATGTCTGTATATCAATCCAAATCTTACCTTCATTTAGTGATGTCAGTATAAAGCAGTGTCTCAGGGGGGTCCTGAGATAAGATTTAGCCTCTTGCCTCACTTTTGTCTGGGAATTGGAAAGGGCTTTACCTCTCTTGTTTATCATGTGTAACACCACACGCTTGTAACAACTATTACCTCATAGTTAACCACTGAATAACATGAAAATGGAAGGCATAAGCTGAAGTAAAAAACCAGTCACAAAAGGTCTACTCATACAGTTCATTTGTTATATCATGTTAATGGTTTAAATGACTGGATTAAAATGCCATCGTCTTAAGTAGAGTCAGGATTTGACTACATAATTCTTCAGGCAGGATACTCAACAGATCAGTGTTTAATGCACATACACTTCTTTCATTAATCCATCAATTTACAAAAGTCAGTTATTACCATTAATAATCATAATTACCATTAATATTCCCCAACGCTCTCAATATGAAGCAATCAACACACATAGATGTCTAATGTTTAAAGGCAAAGGGAGAACATTAAAGAACATTAACAAGTCTTCTAAAGTGCACGTGTATGTTCCAAAACAAGCACTTTTTACTTCTTACCAGTGGCCGTTCACTGTCTGCTGTTTAATAAACTGCTTTCCTACAGTTGTTTTAAATCACTTTTAGGCCCTATCTTGGCTAGGCTAAATGTTTGAACGCTGCGGCCTTGTCAACCTATTCGGATACATTATGACCAAAGGCTATATGTAAATTTAAAAAATCCCAATCATAAAGTCCTATATCATAAAAAAAGACATAAAATCAAATGTGGAACTGTTCTATGCTTTATTGAGTCCTTTTGGACATGATTAACGTGAAAATGTGTCGGTCTGTGTAACATGGTTGGGAATCATTTATATTTTTCTTTTAAATCTTTCTTCATGGGTAAAGTGCTTTAAAATAAAAAGCAGTTTAGCCTGAATATTAGGTAAAGTACCTATATTTGCATGACCACATCGATTATTAGAACAGACCCACACTTGTCCATCAAACTGAACACTTCCCTTTCTTTTTGAACATTTTGTATCAGAGGAATACGTAAAAGTGATAAGTAAAGCTGTTATGTTGGGCTTTGAACCAAAGTATAGTGTGACACACAATATAACCCTCCCTGATTATAAAGGTGTGCCCTGTGAAAGACCTCAATGGGAGCCGTGTCCAGGGTAGCAGACCTGGGGATCTAACAGCTTTCCTCCAGGCTATATACTTCCCAATATGCCAGGTATGCCTAACCACCCTGCTCTTGTGGAATTTCCACTTTTTCCCTTTTATGAAGAGCCTGTTAACCAAGTTAACCAAGACATTGACATGACATCACGAGATATTAAAAAAATCCCATGTCCCCTTTTACACTAATTACCCTCCTGGGTGCTCACCAGGTGATAAGCACTGCGGGGATCGAGCTTAGAAAATATAGTAGCATCCTGTAAAGGGTACTTGTTTCTAACTGTAATTATGTTTGCGCTTCAGTAGTCCACACATGGACTGAGAGATTTATTCTTTTCAATTAAGAAAAATCCCACTCCTACCAGGGAGAAAGAAGAGGGGACAAACTGGCCCTAAGGGACTCACCGAGGTGGTACTTCATGGCCTCCTGTTCTGGGCATGATAAGCTTAAGAGACAACTGTTTGGGAAAGGAGCACCCAGAAGGAGAACTATCGTGAAGTCATAATGACGATGAGGTGGCAGCGACAGGGCTTTGGTCTTGCTGAACACCTCCCTGAGATTGTGGTAATCCCAGAGATCCAGTGGGCTTGATGAAGGGCTCAACTTGTTCAATGAGATAGTAGTGGTGTTCAGGCAGTGTTTGTGGCAGGTCTCACTCCACTTGGGCACTCGTCCAGTGGCCCAGTCAAACCTTTCGTTATCTTTGTATAGCCACGGAAACCCCAGGATAACATGACATGGACATTACCAAAACCAATAACAAAGTTCAAAATCAGTGAATATATTTCTGAAGGTGCAATAAATGCATAGGTGCTCTGTGTATCGGTGTGTGCTCTTGAAATATAGACCATGCTGGGTTGTCAACTGTGGTGATGTAATGAGCCGCCGCAATTCATTGGTGGGTGTGTCTCGTTCAAGACCCCACCACTGCCCCAAGGTGCCGCCAATATAAATGCCACCAGGAAACCCAAAACAACAACAGAAAACAGATGATATGATTATAAACGGTAAGGACTTGCCATTATTACTTAGTCTTATTAAGGCCCTTCGCAGGGCATACCCCTAACACAGTACATTAGAGTAATATATTTTATCTAAAAAGGGGATACTTTCTGTTGAGCATTACACCTAAAATGAGGATAACAGGCATTTGCTTTCAAGTTATAATGC
The DNA here is from genome assembly GCA_034779995.1 of Parotocinclus haroldoi. Taxonomy (NCBI): domain Eukaryota; kingdom Metazoa; phylum Chordata; class Actinopteri; order Siluriformes; family Loricariidae; genus Parotocinclus; species Parotocinclus haroldoi. The sequence continues at coordinate 13,976 of JAUZST010029181.1, read as the reverse complement.
CAAAAATAACATTCTCTGTGACTCTGCTGATGAAATATGCAGTGTATACATGTCAAATGGAGAAGTGCTGGAATGAAGATGGACTAAAAGTGTTCTTGGAGGTTAGAAGAACAAAGGGCACTGATTTGATTTATCTCAGTGGCAACTTCATGGCAGCATATTTCGTTGTAATGATGAGTTAGGGTTACTAAAGCAATTCATAACTGTGTAATGATGTCAGAGAAAGGTGAACTTGGGACAAAAGATGGAAGCAGCTCTAGGGGCAACGGGAAGGGGTGGGGTGCTCTTTGCCTCTTTTACCTCTTTGCTTGGAAGTTTCACAATATAAAACCCAGATGGCCATAGCTGACTTTTTTACAGTCAATGTGTAAGTAACTAAACATTATGCAATAATAAGTGAATTAATTAAATAGTATGAAAAAACTGCCGTAAACTGTCAGGATAGAGAATATCTGATCGTGTTAAAATAATTACAGTGACATTTAGATTATAAATGATGTTTTACAATTTCCATATTTGCATTCTTTTTGGTTTTCACTGTGGTGGATCTAAACACAGAAGAGAGTCATTGTAAAATAAAAGCAAATTGAATACATATGTATAAAGTAACAATTTATTATTTTGGCAATAGTATTTGACATGGAGGAAGCAACGTTTGCAATTTCCATCCAAACAAAGTTTGGACTTTCGAACTAATTGCTTCCTGCAGGAGTTTATAGTAATATATTGAGTCTTAATCTGGATAAACAGCAGGGGATCCTCAGTGTAAAGCAGGACTTTGAAGCTGGCGTTGGGCAGATGGTGATAATGTGCTAGCATTGCAGAGGCAGATAGCCATGGCTTACACTATGAAGAAATCTGCCCTGAACCTCCACTATAAGGCTTGCTGTAGCACACCACAACATTCACAACAGTAAGGCAGGACACCACCACCCCAGCCACTCCACAGCAAAGGCAGACTGAGACTGAAACCCTCATCATGAGACCTCGGGACTTGCAAACAGGACTTCTGTCAACAGATCAAATTATTCTCTCCATTGGTGGTCTGCCTGGGCTGTCCGGAGAATGTTTGCCGATTATGACGACCCTCACAGAAGCACTGCTCCCAACAACTCATAATAGTCAGGCAAGAAACGCCTATAGTGGGGAAAATTAGCATCTGATATACTATACTAATTTTGCAAGTTTGTCCACCTACAAAGAGGGCTGTAATTTTTTTTATTGTGGGTACACAATAAAATTGTATTGTAAAATGTATTGTATGATTTTTAAGAGCTGCCCAAGGATACCAGGGAAGACTTGTAGACCTTCACAAGCCTGGGATGGGCTACAGGGCAATAGGCAAGTAGCTTCGTGAGAAGGCAACAACTGTTGGCACAATTATTAGAAAATGTGAGAAAAACAAGATGATTGCGGATCTTCCCCAGGCTGGGGCTCCATGCAAGATCTCAGCGGCCTAGACAGTCTCCAGACCTTACAGAACAGAAACAATAGAAAATCGTTGGAGAAAGCTGAAACTCACTGTTGCCCCAATGTTTTCAGCCCAGAAACCTGAAAGATCTGGGGAAGATGTGTGTGGAGGAGTGAGTAAAAATACCTGTTACCTGTGTGCAAACTTGATCAAGAATGACAAGAAACATCTGACCTCTGTAATTGTAAAAATGTTTTAAAGGTATCAAATTTTTATTTTATACTTATGCAAATTAATTATTTAAAAACCTCCAAATTGGCAGTGTATCAAATACTTATTTCCTCCACTGCACACAACATATTTGATCAACAAAGCATTAACAAATCAGGTCTTATATGTTATGCAATGGCATGCCAAACATTCCACGATATGCTGTTAAATACATTATTAAAAATTAAAGTAATATGGCACAACCATGAGTCTTTTTAGACTAGATGGTCCATAAAACATCAATGTCAAATCAGTGAACAGTAATCCAAAAAGCAACCAAGAGTCCAAAGGCTAATGTAATGGAGCTAGAAATATCTGCAGCTGATCTGTGTACATCTAAAGCTAAAAAAATTGGGAAAACCATGAAAAATGCAAGACTCTGTCTAAGTAAATAAGTATGTTATAAGTAAATACAGTGTATCTTGCATTTACTGTGACTTTTATTTAATTGTAGAAAGTATAAACCTGCAATGCCTGGTCCATTCCTGCATTTCAAAGATGCAGCACATTCCAAAAAAGTTGCAATGATCGCAAACCATTAACATTTTGTAATGTGTGGTAACATCTGGAGCGCCAGTGCCACCTTGGCAACATTAGGAGTGTCAGGGACACTAATCGAACCTAAAGTCTGAGGAGACATTTACATTTACATTTATGTCATTTAGCAGACACTCTTATCCATAGAGACTTAGAATTAATACAGAGGAGATGATGAACTTGGGAGTCCTAGGGCCTTCAACCAATGAATCAGGGACTTCAGGGTCCCTTTGCAACAAATAAGGAACCACATAGGCTTTGGGCAACAAGGCAGGAGCCTCAGGGGCCACTTTTAATAAACCAGGGACGTTGGGGGTCCAGGTGCTGAACAAGTAACTTCAAGAACCTCATGCCCCCCCTTCCTGATGAATATTGTGGAGACCACACAGAGGATTTCCAGAACACCTCATATGGGTTCTCAGATGTCGAACATCTGGCAACCACTCTACCTTCTACATGGCAGTGAACAGAAATCCCAGCGCCCCTGGAGGGCCGTCTGGGCTTAAGCAACTGCCACGAATGCTGGCTACAACATGGAGCGGACAGTGTTAGTCTCTGTGTAGTGGAAACTAGCACCTTGCCCACTGCAGAAAGTGTCTATGTTTGAGTCAGAATAGTTTATAGTATAGTTTACAGAATAGTAAATTTATTAGATAGCGCTTTTTACAATGGTGAATTTAATGTAAAACCTTGGCAGGACCAAGACTCAAAAAGGGAATCATTCTCATTGGGTGGCCTAGATGGCAGGTGTACTACAGACACAGTGGTCTACAAGGTGTAAATGGGGAGGCGCAATGTGGTAAAGTTAACAAAGAAAAGAAAATAGAAAACAGTGGAACCAAATGACTAGGCTATTACAAAGACAATTGGTACACAGAGAGGGTAGGTGAAAAACAAAAACACAGGGCTACTACAATGTAGAAACATGTAGGCTACTACAATGTAGAAATCTAACAGACACAACAGCTAACATAAACAATGCTACTATATAACACACCAGAGAGAGAACCTGTGATGAACAACAAAAGTTCAGTACTTTCTGTGTAGATAACTTTTGAACACGATATTTTTCAAATGATTTTTTAAATTTCTGGTCTTTGATATGCTAAGTCACCAGCTTCCCACTGAAAACACTTGACTTTTATCCAATATGGGGCTTTCAAGATGCCAGCCATGTTCCAGACATAGCCTAAAAGATAGGCCCCCTCACATATTACTTGCTGGGATATTCAGATGTTTCCCTTTGTTTCTAAAATAAAAGGGTGTCCTGTGTCTTTTGACTAACCCTGTAAATTATTTGATTAATAGGCAAATACTTATCAAATAGCCAGAGAAAATCTCCAGTACCTACGAGACAATAGCCAAGGAATTTTACTTCAAAAACTTTTGTAAAAGAACAATAAGACAATTTTAAATGTCAGGATGTTTCGAAATCAGACAGCGTGAAACATTCATAAATAATGTCATATATAACATATTAAAATTTAATTTCTATCCATTTTTCACTTGCACATTTTTCCTTGCTAACTTGTGGGCTGGCGTAAACAACCCTGCTGTTTTATTCAACATGAGAGGACAGGGCAATACTAGGGTGGAGTGAATGGAATGTCGCCAGTTTGTGGGCGCTTTCGGATGTCACGACAGACTCAAGAGACAACTAAGTCTTTCAAAGTGTAAACAATGTTAACATGGTGAAATAAATTATTTGAATTTGAAAAAAAAAGAAAATACATTCAGCTTTCCCTATTATGCTCTGTATCTATATGTTTGAGTGTTTTAGGAGGCACATTTCTTTTTATTTCACAGTCAAGAAGTTTCTCTGACATCTCTGCAGTGGGAAACAAGCTTCCTTTTAAATACTTTGAAAAGCATTTTGCCCATTAAAGTTTTAAACCTCTCCTTTTAAACCTTTGCACTACTCTTTGTCTTCTGAGATACACATTTTTTACTCCATGCTGTCTCAGTGGCATGTCAGGGCTGATCTGGGTTTAAGTTTAAAATTTAACAAGGTTACTTGCTTGTTAATCTAAAACTAGATTATTACATAGGAGCTGTTCCTTGGTCATTTTACAGGATTAAGCCATTTTAACTGACCTGCACTGGGATGTAAAGAATGATGATGTTTTTTTATTTCTGCACAGATCCACTGTGACTCTTTTAACACTGTAAATTAAAATAGTCATGCTTTTTTTTCTATATATTATGAACAGAGAACTTCTATGCCAGTTGTTTTGGTCACTGGTGCAACAGAGTAAAATAATCTCCTGTTTTATAAACAATGTAACTTTCTAATAATGACGTTGCCAAGTATTTGTGCACTTAAATATAAAAGTTCTTAGTTATATAAACGTTTCAGAATTCAGATCAAAGTTTTCACTAGATCTCAAAACATGATTGTGAGGTTGGGTACTGATGTTGGACAATAAGCTCTGGCTCACTGTTGTGAGTGTGCAGTACAACCCATTCTACTTCTATGAATGTGCCGTGCCTGTATGCTTCAAATTATAAATCTGTAAGCAAAGAGTATACCCGAAATATTACAGATTACAAAATAGAAGTGATGTCTACTTACTTTTGTTCATTTGGCACATGCAATGCTTGAATCCTTAGGCAGTTCAATGTTTGTATACTTAATTTTAATTAAATGTAAAATTATGATCATGCAGTATGTATGACCTCATGAAATCGCTCTATTGTAATATCAAATAGTGTATTTGTTTACCCTTTAGCAATGCATTTTCTTTGAACCCTATGTAGACATGAGAAGGGAAAAAGGCAGAGAATAAACTGCACATTCTGCACTGTAGCAGTTTACAGACTTTAGAGGAGTTGGTGAGTAGGGTCTGAATGATTGCAACCGACAAGCAGTTTACCATTGCTCATGTCTTATTTTAGTATTTTTCTTATTATTTATGTATTCCTTACCACAGAAAGAATGTTTCATTTCTTAGTGGAGACTGACAGAACTGAAAAGCAGAGCTAAGTATGTTGCCAGAACTCACAAAATACAACCTGATTACAATGAAGTTTGGACATTGTGTAGAATAATGTAGCATATGAATAAAAACAGAATATGATGATTTGCAAATCCTTTTCAACCTATATTTAATGTTCAAAACAAATGTACAAACTCTACCCATTTGGAATTTGAGGCCTGCAACACATTCCAACAGAGTTGGGACAGGGGCAACAAAAGATTGGGAAAGTTTAGGAATGCTAAAAAACACCTGTTTGGAAGATTCCAGAGATAAATATCATGATTAGGTATAAAGGTCATTCACAAGCAACGATGGGGCGAGGTTCATCACTTTGTGAACAACAGTCTAACAGTTTAAGAACAACGCTTCTTATCATGCAGTTGCAAGGGATTGAGGGATTTTATCGTCTACAGTTAATATTATCATCAAAACATTCAGAGAATCTGGAGAAATCTCTGCAAGTAAACGTCAAGGCAGAAATCCAACACTGAATGCCTGTGACCTTCAATGCCTCAAGCGGCTCTGCATTAAAGACTGATATCATTCTGTAATGGATATTACCACATGGGCTTAGGAACACATCAGAAAACTATTGCCAGTGAAAACAGTTCGTCACTCCAGGTACAAGTGCAGGTTAAAATACCATGCAAAGTCAAAGCCATATATTAACAACACCTAGAAACACTCCTGGTCTGAGATAGATCGACACAAAGTGTCCTGTGGTCTGATGGGTCCACATTTTAAGTATTTTTTGGAAATCATGGACCCTGTGTCCTCTGCACCAAGGAAGAAAAGGACAGTCTGGATTGTTATAAAGTTCAAAAGCCAACATCTCTGATAATATGGGGTTGTGTTAATTCCCATGGCATGGGTAACATGCACATCTGTGCAGGCAACATTAATGCTGAAATGTACATACAGGTTTTGGAGCAACATATACGTCTTTCAGAGACGTCCCTGCTTGTTTCAGGAAGGCAAGGTTAAGCCACATTCTGCATGTGTTACAACACTGTGGTAAAAGAGTACAGGTACTAGACTGGCCTGAATGCAGTCCACACCTGTCTCCCATTGAAATAGTGTGACGCATTATGAAATTCAAAATACGGACTGCTGAGCAACTGAAGTTGTACATCAAACAAGAATGGGAAAAAATTCCACCTACAATTACCTTCAACAATTAGTGTCCTCAGTACCCAAACTCTTATTGAGTGTTGTTAAAAGAAAAGGTGATGTAACACAGTGGTATACATGCTCCTGTCCTAACTGTTTTGGAACATGTTGCAAGCATCAAATTCCAAATGTGTGACTATTTGCAAAAAACAATGAAGTTTATTCATTTGAACATTAAATATATTGTCTTTGATGTGAATTCAATAAATATATATTGAAATATAGGTTATTTATATTTCATAGAGTGTCCCTTGGACTTTATAGAACTTCTTTGGAATTGGGGTTGTATTAATAATATACGCATGTGATGTATATTATTTGACATGTATTTAGACTTGCAGCAGAAGGTTCATTAACTGTCATATCTTGCGCAAGATAAAATGTTTTTAATCCTAAATCTGAGATAGCAGCATATAAATATTTACACAGGACTTCACATAATAGTTTTAGAATGACTCATTTGCAAAGAGCAGTAATGCATGCTGTCCTGACAAGGGAAATTTTTTTCCTGTGTAAGGAATAACAATTCTTACTCATACGTTTCCTACGAACTGAAATTCCTTTGCTATTATGCATACATAAAAACAGGTATGGACACCCCTGGCCAAATTTAAGATTTGTTGACATTACCACAAAATATGTTACCACAGCTTCTGTACAGAACAAATTTATGACCTGAATGAACTTGTAACAAAACTGAATTTGCCCTGAGGGCGTATAAGAAGCACTAGTGGATCATCTGGAAATTGTTACTTTTTCTTTTTTTTATTTGAACATGTTGAGAGATATGGCATAACTTCAGGGTCTTGAGTGCCCATATGCCACCACTGTGTTTCAGACTTTTACATGTATGTACAGTATTTTCAATAAAGATAATTTTGCTGATCAAACAACATAATATCATAATATTCTGTTCCAGGCTGTTTACTTCCACAGAGGTGGTTGGGGAGATAAGGATGACAGTTGCCATGCATTATGGAGAACCCATCCCAACCACTGCAGGAGACAGTGACAGCACTTAGCAGCACCTTCAGTCACATACTCTTTCACCCATGGTGCTCAAAAGAGAGATACCACAGCTTCTACCTTCTGCTACTGTAAGGATGTACAATCAACATCTTACCTAACAGAGCACCAGTACCTGCCAAAGCAAACATACAATCTGCTTTTGATGTAATCACGAATGATACCTTAATTATATAAGATCATATAGATCATATTTTTTATATATTTTATAAATTTTTGTTCTTCTATCTTGTGTGAGGTACCTACATAAGGATCTCAACGGTAAAGCAGATTGAGGGAAGTGCAGGTTTTTATGTAAATAAACTTTAAATAAAACACAGATGATTGTTAGACTAGGAATGGATGAATGTAGAACACGGCTGATGACAGCGGCACAGGGAAGTGAAATAAAATGGTAACGTAACTCACGTTAAGCATGAGGAAACCAAAATACTTTGCAGTGAGTGAAGAGTGAGCACGAGTATAAATATTAAGTGGAACAAGCGACAGCTATGCCCGTGAATGAGTGCTGATAAATGAACAAAGTGGTGACGTGGAAGACGTTTCTCAAACGGAGTGAGTGAAGGGCGTTATAAGTGAAGGTCGAACAAGGAGGAGTGAGTGTGAGCATGAACGTGAGATGGGAGTTAGCCGCACAACCTTGGATGAAGTGTGCATGAGATCACCCCCCAATAACATTTGTGCCGCAGCCCCCCTGGTGCCAGTTGGTCGGGAATGCCACATGGAAGTCCTGGGGCAGGACGGCATCCAGAACATCCTTGGTGTCAACCAAGAACTGTTCCTTCTGGCCATAGCCCTGGTACTGGAGATAAGAGCCCAGTATGCACTGGAGGCGAGTACAGTAGGCACTGGAAGGTGTAGGTTCGGGTCCATTAAAAGATCTGCACCGGGTATGGTGCAGAGGCAGGGGTCTCTACGTCCAGCACTCCAGAAGTGACAGACCTAAGGAGTGACACATGGATAGAGGGGTAAGTACACATGAGATGGGGAAGGTTGAGTTTGTATGTGACATTATTCAGTGCTTTTAGCACTTTAAAGTGCCCAATGTATTCCAGAAGAAGCTTTTTACTCCCCAGACCAGACCCTGTCACTTGGGCCTTGTACCTTTGAATAGCCCGAGAGATGTGTAGGTGGACGTGCTCTCAGGCAGTCTTACTGTGCCGGAACCAGGCACCGACCACTGAGGCATCAGAGGGTGTCAGGTCCCACAGAGCGAATGGGGACTAGAAGCATGCACTGGAAGGGGTGAGCCCTGTGGAGGAGTGACGCAGGGAGGTCCAGGCTATCTCCACCCAGGGGAGGAAGCGTGCCCAGTCAGATGGGTTATAAGCACAGAAAAGTCAGAGGAATTTCCATAGCTGCTGGTTAACCTGCTCGCACTGGGTTGAGCCATTGGGCTGAAGGTGATACCCTAAATTGAGGGTGACTGCTACACCCAGTTTCTTTACAAAAGCGGACCAGACGATGATGTTAACTGGGAGCCCCGATCCGTAACTATGAACTCCAAGGATGTCAAACTGGGTGAAGACCATTGTGAACAATTGGGGAGAGACAGAAATCTAATGGCTTGGGAGAAGTAGTCGACGCCACAATGGACCTCCAGTTCCTGGGTCATGTTGGGCTACCAGTAGTGTTGCTGTAGACACGCCAAGGTATGAGAGGCTCTATGGTGGCCTAATGTGTGAGCCCAGACAATAAGGTGGTTGACATTCTGCACCAGGTACTCCTTGTGGATTGTCGCTCCGGCCACTGTGTCTTGGTCCACCTCTCACCAGACGGCCTGGACAAAGCAAGAGGGTTGAAAGATTGGGCTGGTTTTGGGCTGGCTCCCACTGTCATGCTGATTGGATAGGGCATCCGCCTTTAGGTTGTGGTCTCCGGATTGGTACAAGATTGTGAATCAAAAGTGGAGAAAGAAGAGGGATGAGCATTAAGCCATTTGGCAGCCTTGATGTACTCGATGTTGTGGTGGTCCATGTAGACGGTGAAAGGATGCTGTGCTCACTTGAGCCAATGGTGCCACTCCTGCAACAAGAGTCGGACAGTTCCCAGTCACCAAACGCATAATTCCTTTCCGCTGGGGTGAGTTTGTAGGAATAAAATGGCACTGCCCAGAGGTGCTAGATGAAGGGTGAGGGGCATCTTATCTTTTATTTTATCTTATCTTATCTTATAACATGCTAAATATTATGCTTGATGATAATTATAATACTTGAATATCACTAATGTTGATGTATGACTTATTACAACAAGGAGTAAAAATACATCCTTCCATTTGGCACCAGTTAAAGGGCTACTGGTTGTCCTAAGCTTCCTTTGCTTTTAAGTATCCTGAAAATTGATACAGTATGGCTGATTCAGTAAGCAATGGAAGATATGTGCAGGTTTTTTAAACCACTGATCAAAAAGGATGTTAGTAAGTTAAAAAATGTGTAAAGTCAGAATGGGAAACTGCATCTTTTACAACTACCACTTTATTGTCGACACTACAAGAACTACAAGAATCTATTTCTTTTAAATACCTAAAATTATAAGCATGAGCTCCACTGGAGTGTCTAAAGTGTCCAAGATCTAAAAGTGGAGCTTGGTGCCAATAAAGCAAGGTGATTCAATGTCTGTGCTGGAAACAGTGAGTCTGTAGACAGCCTTGTGCTGCTAGGCGTTCCCATGCATAACTAGCACAGACTTGGATGTTATTCAACAAGAACCATCATGCTAAAAAGCAATGTTTTAAGTCTATGATAAACATAATCGACTCACACCAAGCTCAAGGCCAAATACGTCATAAAATAGATCTGTTCATGTTTGAATTGGCAGCATACAGAATGTAGAATTTATATGTGATTCCCAAGTTCATGTACAATATTTGAATTTCAAATTTGCTTTGCATGTTGCACAAGAAACTCATACAGTATGACATTAGGAAGTGCCATAATACAAAGCACTGTTAATATGCTTCTTGAACTTCACAGAATGGTTGAAGATTTTCAGGCACTTTTAATAAAAAAACATTTCGAATGAACACTTGACAATAGTGGTCATACACTATTTTGATGCCATGACAATTGACATGAGATGTAACACCATGTAAAATTAACTGCTGTGATCTGGTCTACACAAACTACAGGATCATAAGAATGAACGCATGGGTTTGGCTAAGATAAACCCAAGAAAAAAGGCTTGGAAAAACATTTGGAGTAAAAAAGGTAACTACAAAAAGCTCATGTCCAAGTAAGTTTGAAAAAGCACTATTTTGCTAGAGCTGGTCTGAACAGGGTAATTACTGTTAATGTGAATTGGAATGTCCAGGAGTAGGTCAGATGATAGGCCATAGAAGCTCGCAAAAAGTCAGGAAGGAATGCCAGCAAAAGAACTGCTTATTAGGCAGATCATGAATTGGCTTTTCACAACCAACAAATCAAAAGCATTAAACTGACTGTGGGTGCACAAAGTATTCCATAATTGTGCATAAAAGGACCACATGGGGATCTGCCAGATGAATATATACCTAGTGAATTTTTGGAGAATTATTTCTTCACTAATGTACTGTATAATGCTGTGAAGTTTGGTGCAGGTGGATAAAGCTCCGCAGCTATTTTTAAGGACTGAACTGCACTATAAAAATAAAATAGCATTCTAAAGAACTGTGTGCTTCCAGCACTTTTAAAGAGTGTGGAAGAAGCTTTCATGTTTAAATGCCACAATCATTCACTTTTTGACAAACGGGACTGGCCTACACAGAGCCTTGCCTTCAACCAACTTTTGAGATGATCTGAAAACCTCATTGCAAGCTAGACATTGTGTCTATTATTTTGTCATGTTTAAAATGTTAGCAGAAAGTCTTCCTAAATGACTGTATGCTGTTAGAGAAGCAAAACTGTCTGCCACTGTCTGTACCAGTAACTATTCGAACAATTTTCTGACAGGATTCTAAATAAACCACAGAAATAAGCTCATTCGAAAGTTTATCAACAGAATCTGTTCTGATTCTAGAACAGTCCAGCTTTTAGTACCATTGAGCATAATGCTCCAGCATACCAAGAAACTCTGGACAATTCTAGGCTTTCAACTTTGTGTGAATAGTATGGGGAAGACTATTTTCTCATGAAAATGACCCCATGCTTCTGCCTTTATCAAGGCCCATAAAAGCATGATTGGATGAGTTTGGTCTGGAAGACGTACTTACGTGGAGCCCTGACCTCAACAACATCTAACACCCCATCTGATCCAGAACAGAGACTGCAAGCCAGGACCTCTCATCCAACATCAGTGTCTGACCTCACAAATGCTCTTGAGGATGGGCAAAACTCCTTCACCAGTTGCTGAAAGCTGATAAAACTGCAAAGAACTCAATTATACAGTTTCTGGATTTGAAATAGAATGTCAAAATACTTCCTGTAGGTGTAACGTGTTTCTCTAATTGATTACGGTCACATTCACTTGAAATGTCATTGCCTTGAAACTGGATGTTCCAGAACATCTTAAAGTCGAATAAAGATAAAGTAGAAATTATTGTAATTAGATGCAAGCACAGGTTACCAAGATAATAAGTCAGCTTTTATCACATTAAAGAAATAATCAAAATTAGAGACATTGTGCATATTATTAGATAGTAGGATTATTTGTTAGAAGAATCCATTAAAGAATGGATCAGATGACAGCCATTCTTATATCTCTAGATTTGTTACATAATTGGGTTCTATTTCTTATGTAAAAATCAATGAATCATTGACAATCATCATACCTTTCTGATACGCTTTAAAAATAGGAGCCCACAAGGTAAAACTAAACATGGAGATGCAGCATCAGCATTCTGTGATGCATTCAGCATTCTGTGAACTAATGGAAACAATTTATGGTTTCTTACTCAGTTTTGCTCTTCACCATAACTTTTAAATCAAAATGTAATTTAACTTTGGAATTGCAGCAGATTATCTTTTGCATTTCTCTTCTATTTAAATATGTTGTATATTAATATGTAATATATGTAAAACAAACATATTTATCAGCTGCAAGTGTTCAGATCACTGGCTCCCAAACTTTTTCTGAAGTGCCCTTCTGTAGAAGAGAATATTTTTGAGCCTTACCACCCACATACAACATACACGCCTTTTGCTTCTAAACATCCTGGGTGGCACGGTGGCTTGGTAGATAGCACTGCTGCCTCACAACAAGAAGGTCCGGGGTTCAATCCCAGGGTGTAGCCGACTGGGTCCTTTCTGAGTTGTCTGCATGTCCTCCCTGTGTCTGCATGAGTTAACTCCGGTTTCCTCCCACAAAGACATGCGTGTTAGGTTAATTGACTACTCTCAATTGGCATTGACTTTAGTGTGTATATGACTAGTCTTGAGATGAACTTGTGTATAAATATATATATATATAATGCTGTGTGTGTCGCTGAGATGGCCACTGATGCCGATAGCGACGTTAAGCCAAATAAACCAACAAACAAGTTTAAACATGGAATATATTTTACACATTGTAATACATACAAAACTGCAACTTCTTATTTTTTAAATAAATAAATAAATACAAAGACAGATGACATATACAGTGACTTATTACATCTGGTATGCATTATGTATCTTACATTTTTAGTTTAACAGGAGACATTGCATTTCACTGTGCCTCTCTGTGAAAAGGGGCTTTGAAACTTAACTAGCTCCCTGAGAGAGAAAAAAAAACTTTCTAAACATTTGCTCTGACCCCTATTTTTGTTGAGATAAAAGTATCTTCTAAAGGCTATAAATGTTTGGGTGTTTGCATACTTCTGGTCCCATAGTGTATGTTTTGGCAGATGTCATGATAAGTGTTTTATGAATACCACATTATGTTGGCTGGCATGCTGTCAAACAATATGGCAACAAGCAGGGCAATTACCAATAATGGTAACTAGATACTGTTATAAAACAGTAAACCAACTGTCTTGACAGCTCATGAAAACATATGAAGTGTGCCATGATAAGTTTATGATAAATCAATAAAAGTGCACTGTTACACACAAATGAGGTCTAGATCCCTGTCTAACAAGTCATATGACAAATAAGAAAAAAGATTTGTTGCACATAAATGGATAAATGGATAGATAAATAATGGATAAATATTCCTTCTTGTTACTTGTGCGCTGAAGTAGAAGCAAAACTCACAAGTATTAACTGACTAAGAATGCATAGTCTGCCAGATGACAACTGAATTTTGCATTTGCAGCATAAAATGCAGGTTTAAGCTGGCTTTATAAAATGTACTTTGTAAAATGAATGAGATTTTTGAGATAACTTATTTTCTATACCCTGGATCAATTAAATTTTGAAGCATTAACCTTATTCTTCACCCCGCTCATGTTTAAATTTTGTGTTGTGTGTGGGTTGAGCAAGCTTATTAGGAAGAGTTTCCTAATGTTGATTGATGTATTTCCTTTCATATTCACTAGAAACACATGTAGAGCTTGTTACGATAGGGTCCCCGGGAGATCTCGCGAGACCATTCCTAGTCTCGCTAAATCCCCATGATCCCTATCGGGTGTTTAGACCGGAGCCCATAATGCAGAATCCACAGACAGACGACAAATACGGGAAAAACCAAGG
>JAUZST010029170.1:0-29684 GCA_034779995.1 Parotocinclus haroldoi | reverse complement strand
ATAGATAGATAGATAGATAGATAGATAGATAGATAGATAGATAGATAGATAGATAGATAGATAGATAGATATAGATATAGATAGATAGAGAGTTGCCCCATGCTTTTCAGTTCAGTGTTTCCTTGACCCCAAAATAGAAATATCAAGTGATGTGTATAATATAGTATTAAACTTTAAAAAGTCAGTGTAGTCATCTGGTAGTATAAAAAGCTAAAAAAAATGTTTGAAATGATATTCTAGTCAGGTAAAACGAATGCCTACTTTTATGAGTCAGTAACCTTATATTGTTTACATTTATTGTTTACATATTTGGGGTTCCTAACCTGGGATTGGTTCGGATGGGTGGTACAGTTTACTACTTATATATGTTACTAGAGTATATATACACAACGTTTATTTCTTTGCCTACATGCTTTGCTGATGTTCTTTGCTCTGCAAATTTGGCAGATCTCATTGTTATGTCCACCACACCTAGATTAAGACTGCATAGTAGTAATAGTACATTTGAAAACCATAAAATGTTCAAATGTCTCTAGAATAGCTGAATCCACTAAATAATGAGATATTAACAGTATTTTTATTCAGTGTGCATGTATGTGTATGTGTTTTTTGGCAGTGTAAAAACAAGTCAGTGTATGTGTATATAATTTTCATGGCTGTAATCAGAGCTGTTTGGGTGAAGTGAAACCCAAAGGCAGGTGTATCCACAAATCCTGCAATTAAGGCTTTATTTATTTGTTTACTGTTTATGTACAAAATACATTTTGATTTATGACATGCTGATGCCTGCACACGTACGTGTAACACATGGGCAAAAGTGTATAGACTTTCCTTCTAAATATTTGGGCTAGGCCTTAGTGAAGAAAAGTCATTAAATTATAATGCATACTATGATATTCTGATAAATAGTGTGCTCCAAAATAGGCTTCAGTTTTTGCCAGGCCCTTCTGGTATATAAGACATGTTTTCTGAGTTTGGGAGTGGAATAACTTGACTGCCCAGCACATAGACCTGAAGTTAACCCCCATCCAACACTTTTGACGTGTACTGGAACTATTTGAGATTGACATGACATTTTCCATGATTCAAATTTGGATTTTACCAGTATTTGGAGCTCATCAAGGGTCCCAAGCCTATAGTTGAACGTCATGGTACTGTTGTAACTAAGACAGTATTCGGAAGGCCTTGCAGATTAAAGTATTTCTTTCATCTAATCACAAATGTAAGCTCCTGAAATCTACCGAAAGGGTCATTCTATGGTAAAATGAGTTTAAATCAGAGATCTTTTGTAACAGGCATGATGATGATGAGATTGATATTTTGCCAAAACCCTGGGGCACTCAAGGGATACTTAACATCTCATTGACTTATGCCATCCTACCATTCATCAGCTCCATCATCAACAATTCTCTATCATCCGGTCATGTGCCCTCAGCTTTCATGACTGCAAGGATTACACCATTACTGAAAGAAACCCACTATGGATCTTCATCATGTTATATCCTCACATGGCTTTTCATATCACTGCTATGCTGATGACACCCAACTAATTCACACCCCGCACTGCACCTCGCTCACTCCGGTCCTCTAGCACTGCTCAACTGGTTCCCCCGTCTCTGAAGGAACGAGGAAGGCATTCATCTAGACAGTTCTCTATTTTGGCTCCTTAGTGGTAGAATGAACGTCCCCTCAATGTTCGAACAGCTGAGTCTCTGGCTGTCTTCAAACACCGTTTGAAGACCCATTTGTTCCACACTTAACTCAACGAAACCCCCTCGTTTTTCTTTCTCTAAAAAAAAAAAAGACACAGCCTTTACAGTTTCAGAAGTGGATTCTTGTTTAGATTCCTTATTTTTAAAAATGGATTATGTTACTGATTTCTTAAAGCACTTTTGTAAGTCGCTCTGGAAAAGGGCATCTGCTAAATACTGTAAATGTAAATGTAAAATGTAAAATCTATCACTCTTTGCCAAGAAGCTAAAACATGACTTTTTGACAGGATGTTAAAACATACATCCAGTTACACACACAGCGTGATTCGCTGCAGACAAAAGTTTTGGCATGACCATGCCAATCCAGTACGTAAATTAAATAAAAAAATGAACCTAGGACCCTGGAGGATCTGGAGGAATGTTCTTCTATCTTTATCTCACAGTCAGACTCTCTGCTCAGTTCTATCTCTCTCTCTCTTTCTCTCTCTCTGCATCTATCAAAGCAACCTTTGGAAGTCGGACGTGCTCATTTATGCTGCATGAGCATTTTCAGATCACCTTTATTCTCAATGCTGACTAGTCAGTTTCAGATTGTCATCACAAGTCTTTATATATCATTTTGAAATACACAGAGAGGAAGAGAGAAATATGCAGAGAGAGAGAGAGCAAGAGAGAGAGAGCACTGTGGAAGTAGGCTTGTGTTTCTCATTAACCTACTCTACTTCGGAGATGGTAAAAACGGATTTGCCCTCTGCTAACCTTTTCTCCAGGGAAGAACTGTTCCTACAACACTGTTACGTAGCTCTTGTTTCTACTACTGCCATGCAGTGCACTGTGATCCTGCTGCTCAAAGACGTTGGTTTTATTTGTTTCTTTCTTTTTTTAACGTCACATCGGTATCAATGGCTATTCATGACAGGAGCAAATAGTATATATATATATATATATATATATATATAAAATGATATTAATCAAAGGTGCTCACACAGCGACAAGTAAACTCCGGCAAAACGTGGGGACGTGGGGAGGAAACCTCCATACAGGCAGAATCTGTGGTCGGAATTAAAGCAGGATCTCTGGAGCTGTGTAGTGACCAGGCTAACCTTTTGTACCCCTTGTCACTGTGTCATAGTAACTTGGTTACATTTTTGCAGATTCTCTTATCCAGAGCGACTTACAACTGATACGATTTTACAAGCTATGGTGGCTTAAGGACCCAACTGTAGAAGCTTGGCAGAGGTGTGATTTGAACCCTGGACCATGAGGTCCAGAATCCAGTAACCGCTCGGCTACCACAGTCCCAAACATTAATCAAGTGTGTAATACATGTAAGTTCTTTATACACAGTGGCCTACATACTGTATGTCTCAATAGCATACATGAATAGTGTGACCTACTATTTTCTCATAATAAACCATTTTAAAATATATAAGTGTAGTTACAATTTTAAAAACCTTAAGGTTTATTTCTGTAAGGTTTTACTTTTTATTTTCACAACGTGTGTTTGTGTGTGTGTGTGTGTGTGTCTCTCTGTAGTGCCATATAATACAGTTATACTGTGAATGTTTGATTTCAAGGCCATGAAAATGTTAGATTTTCACCTTCTTAAGTGGGTGAGATACTCCTTTGTATTGCCTACAACACAGAAAAAGTTTGTTCCGGTGCAGTGCAGGTACAAGTAAATGTTGCCAATTTTCCTCACAGTATTTCAAATGCTTTTACATCTAAAGCAAGTCAAATCGAGTGAAATTTATTAATATAGCGCTTTTTAACGGAGCATAGTCTCAAAGCAGCTTTACAATCTTTTATTATCGTAAAAGGTCAATTCCAAGTTGAGCAAACCTAGGGCGACAGTGGAATGGAAAAACTCCCTGAAAGAAGAAGAAAACTTGGAAGGACCAAGACTCAAAATGAGTGGCCTAGATGTTAATTAAGTAAATACTTAAAAGTATAATAAAGTAATAGTAAAATGTATGTTCTCTATAACCTGTCTTCTTTATGCCAAACTCATCTTAATTATTTGTTGCCAAAATGCTTTATTTTTGACCCACCCAGCCAAAGAGTTCCAGTCTAGCGACATCCAGACATTTATGTTGGCGGTTTGAAGAAAAGCCTTTCTTGTAGCTTGTTTTCCAAACATCTTCTGCAAACCAACAGATTGATCTAAAAAGAAATGTTTTAAATGTCATTTGTTCTTTGAGTCTCTTCAGCATCAGCACTTTCATATTATTTCAATTGTGTATTCTTAGTTTTCCCCTTGTTAATGAAGGAAATTGCGTATGAGCATGTCCTGAATGGGAAGGCAGTCTGACCTGGCCTTATCACGACTCAAGTAATCACTGTGGTGTAATAGCAGATTGGTCCTGCACAACTCAAGCACAACTACACTTTAAAAATAATGTATTAATAATTGTAGCACATTTAATACTGTTACATTAATTTAATTATAGATTAATCTAATGTATATCATGTGAGATGTTTTAAAGCCACAAATATACGTAAGTGGTATGTGTATGTGGTATGGAAATAAGCTTACAGTGGGACCTTGGTTCTTGACCACCTCGGAACTTGACACATTTTGAGGGGGAAAAATGTGTCTCTGTTGTTGTCGTTTACTTAGCACACTTGATTTAACGTCGAGTTGCGGGTTAAATCGGACCACAATTCAATACACAATGATTCAGTGATTCAGATTCACAGTAGCTCAGTGTAGATATTTGTTTGTCATATTTCTATTTGTTTTCACATCAACAGTGCAGTATTCGTAGCGCAAATAATTTCCTATGGGTTCTACACTGTTTAGGGGTAATTGGCAACTACAAAGAATACAGTGAGAACCACTACACAGTATTAGGAGCGCAGAGGAGTGTCAGTACCATGCAGACATGAGGAGTGGTGCCTGTGTTACTAGATATCGATGGAACGCTGAAGCACATTAGTCTGTGCACCCTCCTCTTTTCTCTTTATTTATTTCCTTTCTTTCACTCTTATCTTGTTATTCTATTCTCTCTCATCCTCTTCTCATCACCGTTTGTGTATCATGCTCTTCTTACCTTCTCTCCTCCCCTTGTCTCATAGGATTATTGGTTTCTGGTTACTATAGCAACCCTGATGGCCTCTTCAGCCAATGGCAATGGACTGTTAAATTGTTATACGGTTTAGTATGAAGCCCTAAGTAATACAGGGATGCAAGAAGGAGGGAATGTTTTCCTGCCACTACAAGATATGATTTTTGTATGATGGCAGCTGATCAACAATTACAAGTTCTTTGTGATCATCATGTTTCCATATATGGCCATATATAGATTCAATTTGTGAATCTTTCAGGGTGCGATTTATAACTATCACTAACACCCACTTGATTCTCTTTCTCGCTTTTCTTGACACAAAGAACATTACTAGTGCCCTAAACACTCAAATAAGAGACAGCTCTCTGTGGTGGTGGGTTGCCAACTAGACTGATTTTATATTTATTGAAAACCCATTTATTTTTAATCTGGACAGCTTCAGCTTTAGAAAATTAAGATAAAATTCTCCTTGAATGTGGATACATTATTCATCTTTTTTTCCATGTAAATTCATGTTTTTGTTTCCAAGATAAACAGTATGGCGCGACATTTTAGGTGACAATATGAGAACATGTCTGGGTGATGGGTAAGTGTCCTTGAGCGACCAGGCTCTCTGACAAATCTGATTTGAACTTCTGCAGTTGTGCATGGAAGAATGGGCAAACATTCTCCATTCAAGGTATGCAAAGCTCAAAGAGCCAGTTACATGGAGACTGATGGTTGCTCTTGAAGTGCTCTACATGATTAAGCACTCTGGCTCCAAGAAGTGTTCATTCATGGAGCTGTTCACTTTTCCAACACTGTTATTCTACTGTTTCATTTTGATTAGTTTTTAGAACTGTAATCATTTCTTGTTGCTTGAATGTTGTAAGGCAACAGCTGTAAATAAAGCTGAATAAATAAGATGTTTTGATGTCAGGCAATGTGACAAATAAAGTGATTATTTCAAAATTATGAGTAAAAAACTCCCTGAATATAGACCCAGTACTGACGTCCTAACAGGAACCAGTCAGAATCTATATAACAGACTTTCAAAATGTTCATATGACTGATCTGTGTTAGACAACATAATTCGCAGTGTAAAGTATGTTTGTGAACCAAACTCTACAATTTGTTAAATCCAATCTAATATCAAGCCAGTGGTCGGTCCGTGTTGTCCATGATACAATAGAAGCACTTATCACTTATTCCAACAAGCCTATTTAGGTGTGGTTCTCTCTGTTTTTCCTCTCCTGGGTCATTTGGTGCAAATTAAGTCATGTAGAAAATTATAGTCAGTTTCTTTAGCAGCCAAATAATTCAACCGTATAGAGGAGCCTGGCCTAATGGATGCAATACTTATTGGATTGGTTTTGGTTTTGTACTTGAGAATAATTCCATGTTTTTTGTACATGTGCTCAGATCTTTTAATAAATAGCTTTTAAAAAATAATTTTTCTTCTATTTTGTTTTTTTTTCCCTCCTTAAACCAGGTACGCATTGCCTCTGTCTATCTTGTGCAGTGTGTTTCTTGTACAGTGTCACGTGTACTCTTCCTCCAGTACCCAGAAATGATGATAAATATGAATGACCATAGGGCTGATGACATCATCTGGGATGGAATCAAATGAAGTGTGTGTGTGTCTACGTGTTTGCACGTGTGATCTTCGATATTTGAGATGTGCTGGTCTATTTGAGCCTTCAGCCCTGAGGCAATGAGTAAGAAGTTAATGTTGTGAGTTATGTGTGTGTGTGAGAGAGAGAGAGAGAGAGAGAGAGAGAGAGAGAGAGAGAGAGAGAGAACAGGACTAAAAGCCTGGAATATTTTTCATTGTCGTTTTACAGATTTGGACACGAAACAGATCTGGGTTATTATGAGAATGTATTATCTTCCTTTTATTTATGAAGTGAAAACTATTTTGAGTTTCAAATACAAGTGCATTTTCTTGTGTAGTGAATCAAATGCAGTAAGTACAGAGAGCTGGCCAGGGAAGAAGACCAGTAAATACACTTTATATTGAATTCCACTGTATTGCTGTGATCTGGACTGAGATATACATATGGGATTTTTTTTTTTCGTTTTTAAAATGTGCACTCACCCAAACCATAATTCTGGGAAGGCAAGACTGACAGTTTTATTGAATATTTATTCAATATCCTTATAAAAAACTGGAATAAATTCTGCTTGTGTGAACAAAATGTGTGTAGTCCAATAAGCTGTCAAGTTATAATGTGTAATACGGTGACAAAATAGGTCTGTGCCAGTAGACACCCAAATGAATGTTGATATAAGAGACTAACAGATACTGTCATCACTAATTTTAGTATGGTGCTGTACCAGCCATCTTATTAGCATGACAGATGGATATGGAGGTGAGAATATGTCTGTTTGTGGGTGGGTCAAGTATACACAATCATGCATAGTGACAAAAAATGTCTTTTCACCTCGTGGTGACATTTTGCTTTTATTTACTTCTTTCAAAAATGCCAACTTTCATTTGCAAAAGCAAGACGGGCATATTATTTCATTCAGGTTACTGAGGTTGAGAGAGGCTAGGTGTAGTATTAATTGTCTACAGTAGTCATTATGTTAAAAGAAATTCCCTACAATGAAAGGCAAGTGTGTGTTGAGTCACCTACATAAACACTGGGTAGATTCATTTGCAATACCAATGGCATATATTAAGACATATTGTATAACACATTTGAATCAGTCCATGTACACTGATTACTCACATTGAAACGTAAAATTCAATGCTCTGGGATGTAATACTTGTTAAGCTCTGGAATATAAGCTGTTAGACAACAATATAGTTTGTTCTCATAATATCACTATTATGTTGGGTGTAGAAATGTTCAGGAGTATAGACTCTAGTGACAGTAATATGGGCCAAATCGTTGTGGCCAGACGACAGTGTCAGAGCATCTCCTAAACAACAAGGCTTGTGGACTGCTCCCAATAAGCAGTACTGACTACCTACTGACAGTGGTCTGAAGAAGAACAAACCATGAACTAGCAACTGTTGATGCCCAAGGCTCATCAATGCCTGACCAGACCCTGTCCCATCTGGTGATGTGAACAGAACAGCTACTGTGGTAAAAGTCAAAGAAATGTTTAATGCTGGTCATGGGGAGAATGTGTAACAATACACAGGGCAACACCCCCCTTTTGGGCTCCCTATTTGAAGACTGGTTAGAGTGCCCACCATGCCTACCCCTGCCCACCAAAGAACGCACCTACAATTGGCAAGTGAGTGTTTAAAACTGGATATTTGAGCAAGAAGAATGTTGTAAGGTCTGATGAACCCTGTTTCTATCAGTTCAGTGGTCGTGAATGTGATCATTGTTTACCTGGGATATTGATGTTACTAGGATGCACTGTGAGTTGAAGACAATTGGAGAGAGCCTGATGCTCTGCACAATGTGCTGCTGGGATATCTTGGGTGCAGGCATTCATGTGTATGCTAATTGGATTTGTAACACCAACCTAAACGTTTTAGCTGATCAGTGCCTAGAGCTGTAAATATGCCAATGCGTCACAATAAAGGAAACATTTGAACCAGGTCTGCAAAATAATAAATCTATAGCAATCTCAAAAGGACTTTACTCTCCATATGACGTTCAATATATACTGCTGACAAAAATTAGGGGATATTTTATAAAATGAAATATCCCATAATGAAATATCACCTAATATTTTTGAGCTGTGTATTTTCATAAGATGATAAAACAATGATGGGTCAAGTCAGCCCTCCAGTAACTTCATTAATTAGTCATTGTCACATCTATTAAAATCACCAGACTCTGATTCCACATGTTCACAAATTGCTTCTTTCTTACTATTCTGCTGTTCCAATCCACCGGGACTCGAACCATGGTGTTGAGCAAGGATCTTAGATTGCTATGCCTAAATCTTAATTACTGATCTAAATTTTCAAATTTTTATTTTTTATTATTTTCCACATTGTTTAATAGTTCTTCATGTGTCTTAGTCTTCAGGGTATAATGTGACGAAAGGTAAGGACTTTGACATGGTATGATAATTTTATAATGGAATTTTTATCACTACTTGAACAGTAGTCTGTATTTTTTAAATAAAAAAATGTGGATGGGGCTACAACTACAGTGAAGAGAGTAGTCTGTAATGTCATAATTTTAAAGGCTGCAGTATGTGGAGATTGTAACTTTTATTACAGTTTGTAATACCTCATCTGCACTGCTACCTCCTTCCTTCCAGGTGTTCTGTAAAATGTTCAACTGCCTACAGGGGGCGCCAGTCGAGGTAGGAAGATCAAAAGCATGGTAGATGGGACAAGAGTTGATTCTCTTGTGTACTAACAATTTTAGAAGACCTGAGTGTGTATTGCCTGAGTTTTGATTTGCCTGCAACTGGGATTTAACAGATGAGTGATGCATAAACCAGACTGCTATTCTGGTTATTGCATGAGTGTGTTTTTGTTTGACCTGGTGTATGTGGTTTTACAGACTGACTGCTGTTGGCTGTGTCAGTGTTGGATATGAATAACTTTATTTCGTGCCACAGAACCAGTATTTGTCTACCAATACACAGTACATGACTTAGTAGTTCACTTTTCCATGGTTCCGTGGTTGCTAATATAGCATGAAGGGTGGACCTGCTCGTTGTTGTTTTGAGTACACTGCTTAGTTCTCTTTGAGGTATTTTGGCAGTGGAGTAAAGTAATCATTGCTACCCTAACTAAGTGTTGAGTTTCTCATGCCATGTATTGAATAATGTACTGAAAGTGAGAAACCAAAATGTTTATTGTCATGATCATGAAAGTGATTTCTGCCTGATTTTCCTCAGAGCTACATTTCCAAGCGTTCTTCACTCCCATCATATCCCTCATGATTTTTTAACACAGGGGAGTAGGAAATTTAAATTTCAGAGTATGGTTTCTGACTAATGTGTTTATTTGTATTATCAGGTTCCCATCAGAAAGTTGAAAAACTGTAATCGGACCTCCATAAAAATGGGGGAGGACGTATAAATAATAAACATTGGCTGTAGTGATATTGAAAGGGTGATATGGTAGAAATGGCCCTACTGGCTAGTGAAAACATGTTATCAGGGTTCCACTACTAACTTTGGGAATGGTCGAAGTTTATGCTGATGCTCCAGGAGAAATTTCTGTTTTATGCCATGGGGTCCACTGGGTCTAGCTTCCTGTATCCAAATTAAATATAGTTTATTTCTCCATGAGCCCAGTTGATGGATTCAGCTGCAGAAAGAGCACTACATAACCATTTACATAGCAATCCTGACAAGTAACAAAGCCTGTCCTGTGTATACATATCAGAAAGTCACTCTACAGCATTTCCGTTGCTCTGTTTCTCTAAGCTTAGTCACGCAGTAATGGCTTATTAGCTACTGTTCATGCTTATTTTTCTGACTGACACACCAGGCTATCAGGCACCGGCTGTGAAATGTGGGGTCTTTAAGTGCGTCCCAGGCATTAATGGCATACAATGCTCCACTGAGTGGAAAAGATAGTGATCTGCTCATTAGAGGCTATTATGTACGGTCTCACTCATACACAAATGCACACAAATATACAGACCCATACATACCAGAGTGAGTGTTCAGCCTGATTTCCCTGGTGCAGCTTTGGATTACTGATGAGGATGCTTTCTGCACTACTGACCTCTTACCACTGTATCAATGACCTCTCACCATCACCCCTCTTAGAGTAACTGTGCTGTTCAAACCTCTTGCTATTTATGTTATTTGACAGCAAGCCTCCCATTTCCCCAGCCGTAGTACAAGTTTCTCACCCACATGCCATTGGCTGATGAGTCTCTTGCATTTTAGTTGCTCACTCTTGAGTTTAGTGACCCTGGAGTGGCCTCTACCTCATCAGGACATTAGCTGTGCTCCCATAGACTATAAGCAGAGTGAAGGTTATATGACCTTGGCAGTGGCTCGCTGATCTTCTGCCAGTGCTAGCGCCTCATGTTATAACCTCAACTACTACTTTTAGCTTCCATTTTTTCTTGAGTTTTATAGCAATGGAGTTCATGAATGTATGTGTGCTGAATTACTTGCAATGCAGCTGCGCCACAGTTACGGTTCAAGCTCGTATCAGTTTGGCTCTGTATGTAAATCCGACTTCAAATTAAGCTGTAACCTTATTAAAATCATATATTAATAATAATTTGTTGAATAAAAGATCACTGTTATTTCTAACCTACAGTTAATACTAGGGGTGTGAATCCCTAGGCACCTCATGATTCGATTTGATTACAATTCAGTGGGCAACAATTATCGATGCATCTCGATTAATTTTTTTCTTTACCATGTGACTACTTGAAAAAAATCCAGGATGAATTTAATTCAAATATTTTTATTAACAAAACAAATGGAAGCAATTTAGCATATTCCAAAAAACATTTAAATAAATAATCAAATCGAACACAAATTCAGCTTTTCAGAGAACTAATTAGCATCTGCAGAAACAAAAGTCAAAATGCTGAATTACTTCTTGAAAATAACAGCACTGAACATAGAACATAGAACGTAGGACGTAATGAAATAATACCAACGAGGGACAGTGCAAATGAGCTTATCACACATATGGACTGCTCAGGCGATCAAACCCAGCCTATCACACTCTCCTCATAACCGTTCTTCTGATCTCACTCACTTGTTCCTTATTATTCCTTATTACTAATGCACCTTACTTCTCTGCTAAGTCTTGTGGCTCTCACCTCGTTCTCACCTCGTTTCTAAGCACTTTATACTGTTGTGGATTATCGCTGACTTACCGTGCTTCTGGTTTCGTCTCACCTTTATTGGATTACATTTGCCGATCACTTATTGCCTTTTTGTGTATTACCCTGGACTGTTTGTTGACGTGATTCTGCCTGACGATTACTCCAATAAACGCCAGTTTTGTTCCTGTATGCTTTATCTGCTTCTGCCATTTACCCGTTAGCGTTACAGAACTCGGATAGTGAGTGCTAATGTTTACGTTCTTGTGTAAGAACTGGTCTACATGTTCAGATGCAAGCCTGCTTGATTATCGATTACTGACATTTGTTAATCGATTCAGAATCCTTAACGCCCGAATTGCGATGCATCTAAAATTTGTGATTTTACCCCTCACCCCTAGTTAATACAGTATAAGACCTCTCTTTGCCAATAAAGCAGTGCTGTGTTTTCTGTAAATGCTCTTTGAGATTGGAGAAGGGAATATTCCCCCTTAGGTCACACCACATGTTTTATTGGGTTTTTATTATGGAACTGGCTTGATTCTTTGGTCACTGGATTATTTTTGTGTGGATTGAAACCTATTTTGAAATAATGCTGTTGGAAGATTCAACCACAGCCTAGTTATTGCTTCTTGGCAAAAACAACAAATGTAGTCACCAAAAAGCTCTGGTATTTTTTGTCTTATCTGAATATAAAACTTGGACCCACAAGTATATCCTATGAACTTTGTAATTCTTTCTCTTCATGAATGTGTAATTTTTATGTAGATTTGGAGATATGGGGGTCCAAAATGCAATCTTCTGTAAACATTAAAGTTTGGAGTGAGATCCCTGGTTAAATATGTGCCTTATTAACTGTCCTCCTTACTGTGGGGTGAAATACATTTCCTCTTCCAAGCATTTTTGCCATGGGTTGTAGGCAAAGCCTTGGTGGTGCTGTACACATTTTATTTCTCAATAATACTCTGGACAGTTAGCTCAGAACAGAATAATGATAATGAAAGCCTATCTTGGGCCATTCCATAACTTTATTCTGGAGACCTTTTGAAAGCATCTTTCCAACCATTCTCAGTGTTAGCGTGCATTACTACTGGAATCCTCAAATGAGCCATCTATTTTTATTCTGAAATTATCAAATCTACTACAGGTGACGTCAGGTGGGGACCACTTAGCCTGACCATAGAAAGTAATTTGTTGGATCTAGTTTAGAATGGTTACTCTGAAGGGGTTGATCAGTTGTAAAAAAAAAATACTATTTCCATTTAAAGTAACGACTTCCTGAATGCAGTACTAACAATGTCTGTGATAACACCAATTTAATATATTTTCATCTTACAAAAATATAGCACTATGTACACCCACATTATGTCCATAAAATGTGCAGAAAAGGAGATCTCCTTGGAGAGGCTTCATTAGTAATGCTGTTCAGAGCAGTAATTGTAGAAGTGGAAATAGTGGAGAGAATATGACCACATTACTGACCTCTGCCTCTTGACTTACAGTCTTCAAGTATTTTTCATTTACTGTTCACACAGCAGTGGACAGTTCATACAAGTCAAGCAGTTATACAGCTCTCTCTCTCTCTCTCTCTCTCTCTCTCTCTCTCATACACACACACACACACACACACACACACACACACAAAGAGTGTGTCTGTCTTTCTGTTACTGTGGCAATTTTCCATTTACATATATTACTGCTCACCAAAATTATGAAACATCTAGAATGAAATATCTCTTAATTTTTGTGAGCAGTGTATTATGTAAAAGGAAATTTGAGGGCACACAGAGGTTGAAGTCAAAGACTGGTTAATGGAGGGTAGCTTGGGGATGAAAGGCCACAGGACAGTGCTGTAATATGAAAGACAGGGGCCACTTAACCTGGAGCCTCAGGGGCCTCAGAAGATGAACACATTGACCTCAGGGGCCCTAGAGAGATGAACCAGGTACCTCCACCACCTAACACCCCAACAAACACACACAAAATGCAAGGACTGCAAGACCCTGGGCAAACAACTGGGAAACCGTGTAGATGATGTTCAGAGCACCTTGTATTTTTCTGAACCTCTGAACCTGTGATGAGTAGGAGCACCCCCTCCACTGTTTCCATGGCAACATATGGTTCCCAGCACCTCCTTGAGGACCACCTGTCCTTTAGACGCTGCCACAGATGCTGGCGCCAATGTGGAGTAGGTTGATGCTGGTGCTGGTGCTAGTGCTGGTGTTGCCGCTGGCGTGGAGCTGGTGGCAAACACAAACCACTTTCTCTTACACTTCTTGGCAGAGAGGCTTCAAGGAATGGTGGTCCAACTTGAATGTAGTGAGCAAAGGCCAAAAGACCTCCATGCTGGTAGCACTGTGGTACAAGTTTAGCTGAGAGTGTAATTAAACAGCTTTTTATGGAGAAAGAAAATGGTCAAAAGGGAACCATTTAGAATAAAACGGCTCTTTTTCAGTTTGAATTAGATGATAGTTGATGGTAGAAATGGGAAATCTTTTAAAATCTTTATAAATCTTTGAGAGATTAATTTCTTAAACTGTAAACCTGCCCATACAAATGCACAATCACACCATATCAGGGAATTTCCAAAAACAGTGTGTCTACACAACAAGAGAGACTTTTAGCATTAATGTTATTAACTGCCCGAGAGGTGACTGGTTCGCATACATGCTTGAGGGGTGATTCATTCAGAAATGGAAGCATGAAACGGTTTGACTTGTAGGAAAAGGAAAGGTTCCTTTCCTGAAAGTCATGGTCGGAATGATGGGGGTTCATGCTGTTGTTAGCATACCACATTCCAGCATTCCTACAAGAGGGGGAGGGGAGCTGAAGGTGGATTTTTGTGGTATTGTTGCTTGTGTTTTAATTATGTGTGAGGTTTGACCTCCAATCATGCATGTCTCTCACATTGTGGTTGCGTTGGTGAGGCTAGTTGTGCATGTGGCCACTGTTGCTGTTTATGCTAATCTCAAGCGTCTTGCACAGATCTTACTAAATGATCTCTGTTTAAGTCCAATGCATAGAGGGAGAAAGACACTTGAGTGTTGAAATCAGAGCTATAATTAACAAGAGGCTAGCTGTCACTGATGCTGTTTATGCTGACCTCGAGGTGTGCAGGTTACGTCACCAGATCACACCGAATCATCCCTTTCTTAGACCGAGCAAGAGAGAGAAACATTTATGAATTCTGAAACCAGAACTATAATTAACTAAGACTAGCTGGGCAATATGCCCCTGTTGCTGTTTATGCTAATCTTGAGGTGTTGCTTACTTCACTAGATCCCTGTTGTAGACAAAGTAAGAGACAGCAAGAGAAAGAGAAAAATATATGAATTTTAAAACCAGGGTTATAATTAACAACGATTAGTGGTGCATTTTGTCACTGTTTCTGTTTATGCTAACCTCAAGCTATGCTGGTTAAGTCACCTGATTTTACTGAATCATCCCTACCTTGCACAGAGAGGGAAAGATTCTTAAAACACTAACAGTAGTATAGAAAACAATCTATAATTTTAAATGTCTTTATGTCGTAATGTGTTTTATTTATGCCATTAATTCCCTTTGTTTACCATGATTTATTTATTTATCATGTTAGTGTGCAGCGCTGGCAATTGCTTTAAGATAACACAGGGAGCCTGGATATGCCTTCAATTTCATTAAAATGTGACAAATAAATGTTTACTGATGTGACCGTACTATTAATTATCATTGGTAGATAGTAATGCCAAACTCTGGCCTAGTGAACAGCACAGTGATCAGACACTCTTGTCTCTATTGTCCAATAACAGTGCCTGATCTCACAGTCATGTTATAATTGCAGGTGAAAAACATGTAAAAAAACATTCTTGCAGTGGTTGTTGTAGCTGCAAAGTGGGGAATCTACAAATTCCCATGTTTCTGGATGTAATACCATTGGCTGTGTAGTGTAGTACTTGGATTAGCAAATGATAAATCCATAAAAACCTTTGTCCTTTGCTATAACCTTTGGATTTACAAAATACACATTCTCCTTGCAACTTGGTTGCACCATTTTAACACATCATATTGTTTATGGGAATTCTGCCCTTTAAACCTTTATTTGGACATTGGAGGAATTCATGTCCAGTGGTTTTAAGGAGACACCATGGCCATATTTAAACAAATAAAATATACGGTGAATAATCTAATAGGACTAATATTTTTCACAAATATTATTTATAGGATGCAAGTTAATAAGAAAATATATCTGTATACTCATTTATTTATTTTACAAATATTTACATTTATGTCATTAAGCAGAGTATCCAGAGCAACTTACAATTAATACAGTCTTAGATTCCAAGCAGTTGTGGGTTAAGGGCCTTGGTCAGGGACCCAAATGTGGCAGCAGTGGGATTTGACCCCTGGATCTTCTAGTCCATAGTCCATTACCTTAATTGCAACACTACCACAGTCCTAATAAAATGGTGGCATTTGACTCAAACTTAATTTAAATATTTAAGTATGCTTAATATTTAATGACT
Source organism: Parotocinclus haroldoi (assembly GCA_034779995.1). Classification (NCBI taxonomy): domain Eukaryota; kingdom Metazoa; phylum Chordata; class Actinopteri; order Siluriformes; family Loricariidae; genus Parotocinclus; species Parotocinclus haroldoi. The sequence goes on along the minus strand of JAUZST010029170.1, from coordinate 13,695 downwards.
GAATAATATAAGCTTTAACATTTATTATTTTGTAATAATTAAATTGCTGGTGAAATATTATTGGGTTAAAACAGATTTTATTGGTACCAGGCACACTAAAACCATGATTTGACTTGGTATTTAGGTATGTAGTTTTGTACCAAAGAATGTAAATAACATGGACGTAGAACATTTTGAGGCATTAAAACCTAGGTCAAGTGATTTCTATTTAATCCTGGCTGCAACAGGATGCCAATGGAAAGATTTTAGTAAGGTTACAGGAAATGTTATGAACAGCATTCTGAAAGCTCTGTGGTGGAAAAATGGAACATGAAGAAACACCAGCAACCAAAACACTGCAGTAATCAATTCTGGAAATTATGAGACAGTATGATGATCTGGTCAGGAAAAGGACTGATATTGAGCGTAAGAAATCTACAAGATTTTTTGTTGCACAAAAAAAAAACAAACCATCTATTTATATTGAGAGGACCAGTGCTGGAGAGTTATTTACTGGAAGGTAGATAACTTTGTTCTTGTCCAGACTGAGCTTCAGATGGTGTTTTGTCATCATGAAGAAATATCTTAAACTCAGATACTGTAATGAAGGTTAAGAGGTGGATAATGGGAATGACACATAAATATCATCCTTGCAGAGGTGATATGTGAAGCCATGGGATATAATCACTGAGCACGTTGTTTTAGTGTACCAGGGAGAACCGAGGAGTGGATCAAGAACTGACCCCGGAGGAACTCCTGTAGTAATGCTAGGAGGTGATGAATGTAAACATGGTCCTACCTGGTAAGACTGATCTTGTAACTATGAAGAGAACCAGGCATGCACATAACCCCAGTACTCAAGTTTGTCTTACTATCATTGTGAGGACATTTCATTCATTAAGTGTCTTATCTGCTTATCCTAGTCAGGATTGCATTAGCCGGTGGCACAGGGTGCAAGGCAAGAGCAAACCTATCCAGGGCACCAATACATCATAGAGTACACACTCATACACACATCCACACACTTAGAAAGCACAAATTAACAAGCAGGTCTTTGAAATGGTGGAAGAAACCAGAGTACCCGGAGTAAACTTACACCAGCATGTGGAGGACATGCAGACTCCACACTGACGGAGCCCAGGGTCAAGATCAAACTGGGGATCTCAGAGCTGTGAGGTGGCAGTGCTAGCCACTGCACCACTGTGCCACCCAAGGACATTTCAATGACATTTTTTCATACCAGCTTAATCCAATTCGTGCCTGAGGGAAGCCAGGGCCTAATTGGTAACGTATAGCGCAAAGGAGGAACCAACCCTAGAGAGAGTGACAGTCCATTGCAGAGTACACACACACACACACTCTCTCACACTAAGAACCTTTTCGAGTGACAGGTTAACGTATTGCATGAACATGTTTTTATAGATTCTAAATGTCAGTAACTTAAAGAAAACGTTTGCTCTGTTCTTTTGCTTTGTTTTTGTTTTTGTTTTTTGTTCTTTTTGTTCTTTTTGTTTTTTGTTCTTTTTGCAAAAGTAAAAAGTTGTTTGTTTTAAGTAAAAAAATATAGATCTATGCATCTTCATGTTGACACCCAATAACAGTGATAGATCTGCTGTTGTAGCCTATTGCTCTAGGGTTTAACATGTTGTGTTTTGTATGACATGCTTCGGTTGTAACAACCTACTCTGAGCCTTGTTTTCACCCAGTGAACTTCCCCTTTTTCTGACCATTCCTTGTAAAACCTACAAATGGCTGAGCATTTAAATGTTAGTAGATCAGCAGTTTCATCCTGTCTAGCACAAACAACCATGCCATGTTCAAAGTAACTTAAATCACCTTTCGTGTTCTGATGCTCGGTTTGAGCTTCAGCAGGATATTTTGATAGTGCCTACATGCCTTAATGCACTGGGTTATAGCCATCTGATTGGCTGATATATTTGTCTTAACAAGTAGTTAAACAGGTGTACCTACTGAAATGGCCCATGAGTATATACAGCATTCCCACAGACACTGAAACACACATAGGAGTTCCTCCACACCCTGTGTTTACCTTGCAACACCAATCAGCTTCCAGTTTGTCTTAGCTGCAGATAATACCACTTACTTCCTGCCACATTAAAGCTAATCTTTTATTGAAGAGAAAGAGTAGAAAATGAGTTAGCTCCCTAGTGTGTGTGTGTGTGTGTGTGTGTGTGTGTGTGTGTGTGTGTGTGTGTGTGTGTGGTGCTTTTCTCAAAGCCCTACTTTTGATTAAAGAGAAAAAGCCAGACTGATCTACTTTGATAGTTTTAACCATCTCAAGAGTTTTAGCATGTTCTGCAGATAAGAGCACAAATAAATGATCAGTCTGCAAATAAATACAGTTATAAATAGAAATGAAGTCGGGGTTGGGGTTTTATCCCTGACTTCTTTTGCAGGGCTTGGCTTTTGTTTTTTCCTGTTTTTGAGCAGACAGAGTATTTGATCTGTTATCTGCGGGAAGAGGGAAGAGTCGGACAGGCCCAGAGACGCTTCAGGCAAATTGCCAGTCTGGAAAAGTCAGCCTATCACTATATTTGCTGCAAAGCCATGTGGGACAAATGGTCAGCCTACAACTGTTGCAAATGTGTGTTGGTCTCTTGCGTCCATATGTGCGTTTGCATAGGAATGCACAGTGTTGTGTTGATTTGCAAGTGTGCATTCATTTGTTTGTCACTGTTTGCTTGTGTGTGTATCACAAAAGAGAATTTTAGTGGATTCATTTCCCTCATCATAAGTCGTTTGAAAGGGCACCAGAAACAGACTGCACAGCAAGACTGACAACCCCACCTAAGAAAGAGAGCCTTTCTTGTTGTGTCCTTCAAAGCTGCATGAATATTGCTGTTGGCCACGAGAGCGGATGCCACCACACAAGGATGTGCATTGTTTCACTCCATCAGTCACAGCAGCAGAAAATAGACATATTCTCTACAGGAAGCTGTCGCTGTTATGCTCTGTGACTCTAATTTTTTTTTTATTATCAGCGCTATTCATGACAACATCAAAGAAGCCCATTTCTGTAGATGCCATCAGTCACACCGAATATCAAACGATCGTTCTGTTGAAGGAATATACCCCTCGATATGACGACACTTAATGGAGACAACTGGCACAAATTTGCAAATATGAGTAGTTTGTAATTCAAACTAAATCCTCCCGCACTGTGTAGGAAAACAAAGTAGGACATCACAAATGGTATGGCTAGAAATTATACATAATTTTGGAATATCACATTTTTCTAAGCAGTACATTCATTCATATATTATTTTGAAATGCTCCATTTACTTATTAAGATTATTTTGCATAAGGCAACCACAGTCTTCTTAAAAAAACAAAACCAATCATATTAAAACTTAACTGTTAGGGCCAATGTATACTAATATCAGAAAATCAGTCGTTTTGGCAAAGGTTGTATGAGCTGCTGTGTATGGATGATATTTACTTACCTAGTCTTTATTTATGTATATTTGTGACTCACACTGTGGCTCCTTGTTTTAAACAAGGCTGTAGTCAGTAAATTCCCTGATCTCACTGACTCAGTAACATATTGAAATGAAATTCAGTGTCCTGGTGCAGAATTGTCCAGGAGGAGGTGGATTTGGAGTAAAATAGCAGCCTAACCTGGATTTCAGAACAAATGGGGTTTCCATCTTCTCCCAGCATGACCCACATACACTGCATAGAATGGTCCTGGAGAAGCTGGGTCAGTCTTGACATGTTGTTTGGTGTATTTATGGGGTGTATTTGTTGTAAGATCTCTATTGTCAGGAGTCTTGTCAGTCGGTAAGTGAATGCATTGGAATAGTGTGTAGGTGTTAGGAATGCTGTGGCTGCCTGACACTGGGCCATGCAGATACAATGAGCCCACTGTAAAGCCCCCCCACTCACACACTCACAATCAAGAAGTCTGAGATACATGTATCATATATCTACCTTTCCAGAGCATTATACAGCATAGTCATGCATATGTGTGTGTGGAAGTGTATTATGGCATGTCCACAGGAGATATCTGAGAACCTAGAAAAAAAGAGTTGATGCTCAGAGTTGTCCATCGGCTCTTTTGGACTAAACCAATCCAAAGTCAGACAACCTGAGTACAATTGGAGGAAATTTAAGACCATTGTTAGCCTCCCCAGGAGTGGACGTCGATAAAAGATCACTCAAAGTGCAAGGCATGTAATAGTATACAAGGCGACAAAGAAACCCATGGTAGCTAATAAGCAACTAAAGGCCTCTCTTACATAGGCTAATGTTAATGTCCATGAGTCAATAATAATAGTGAATAATAGGCACTGAACAACAATAGTGGTACAAGGAGAAAACTTCTGCTCTTCAAATATTGCTGCCCTTTTTGATTTTGTGTGAATTAGTTGTGATGTTGATGGAAATAGAATATTTTGGTTAAAATAAAAAGTATTCTGTCCAGAGACAGAAAACCCTGCATTTTAGCATAAGAACATTATGACATTTATGAAACATGGTGGTGGTTGTATCATGGTTTGGACCCGTATTGCATCTAGGCCAAGATATATTGCCGTTATTGATGAAATAATGAATTACAAATTAAACAAAACACTTTAGTGAAAGATGCCAGTATATGTCACTGAATCTCAAGAGAATGTGGCTTATGCAGTAAGCTCTTAGCATACCTGTCATTCCACTAATGGTTTAACATATATAAAATGAATTATTTTGATTGGTCAAGTTAAAGCCCTGTCCCTAATTCACTAGAAATGCTGTGGAAGGATCTGGAGCAAGCAGCTTTGGTTTGATACCTTGTTCAACCTTCCTTCCAAATAAAATATCAATTATTCTTCTCCTGTAACATCTTATAAGGTTAAGTGCCATACCTCTTTACCGAATATCACCAGATTGTCCAAGGCTAAGGTATTCTTGTGGACTTGTCTCTAACCGAGATGACCATGGAAGAAGCTTGTTTTTGTGATCAGTAAAGCATTTTTTGTTTATCTGGACACCTGTTTTACATCAGTGTCCTGCTGGAAGTTAAAGTGATGGCACATTTTTAGTTTCTTGGCAGAGGCAGATTTTTTATTTAATTTAGTTCTAGTTTAGAATTTAACAGCTTTTGCAAAGCAAGCATTCTAAATAATCTGTTGTATGTAATGGTACTTTTAGAGATTTGGTGACCCAAAGATTCTACTGTAATTCTCCAACAGAGATTCTTGCAGATTTTTTTCATGTCTTGCCATCCCTCTCACTCAGCATGAAGATAGATAGTTTTTTTTAAAAAAACGTTTTGATTATTTACTTAACTGTAGATATGAGCATTGTCAGGAAAGTAGTTGTTTTTATAACCATTCAGTAACCCATGGAGGCCAACATACATATTCTAATTTGATTGTTGTGTTCTCTTGTCTTGTCATTTTGAAGAAATAGTAAGGGTGTTTTATCTTTGTATCACAATGTACACACACTTTGTAATACAATGTTATATTTCATTCTCTGACTCAATTTACTTCAATTAAATGTTGGGGTTTTCTTTCAGAGTGAGAGTGAGCTAATTCAAAAGTGGATTTCATATAACTAATATAATTAATATGTTTCTTTTTCATCAATACTGGATATGACAATAATTGTGGATAGTGACTGTATTTATGATTATGCCAAACAGCCAGTGTAAGGATATTTAAGCTCATTTACATCTTTATAATGCTTGATGTCAGAAATGTAAGTGGATTATCTGCTCCTGCCAGTGTCTGAGTGGATGAGGGATGGGTTAGAAGGTCTTGATAGAGTGGGTCTCATTAGCTGATGTATGAAGGCTAGGGAAGGGGCACTAATTGAAATGGTGTCTTATATGTGGGTCTAATTTTTGAAGTGTCACATTCCACACCTGCTTACACATACACAAATACATTCTCTGAAGTGACAGCTTTAGTTCAGCTGTCTGCAACATACTGAGAGAGCAAGAGGCTACCATTAAAATCAAAAGAGAATATGTGTATGCAGGGGAACCCATCTTATGTGAACCATGCCAAATGCAGGAGATGAAGTGCGACTCAATTGCCATGGAGATGAGACATAACCTCCTGTAGCGTAAAAAAGAAAGATAAGGACTAGATTTCCAGAGTGTGTTAAATTGAGAGGAGGCTTTTTAAATGTGTGATCAGATCAAAAGGAGGCTTTTTAAATGTGTGATCAGTCATGTTCTTTTTTTGTTCCTGTTTAATTCTGGTTGGAGTTTTCAACCAGAAGACTGATATCTAGGGTTGGTTTATCTGATCACCATACTTCATAATACAGTATACAGATATTTTAATATACATGATATGAAACTTTTGTTAACAAGTTCCATAAATAAAACCCTTTAATTCTAGCTGTATCATCTTTTTCACTTATAACAATCAGTACAAAAAAGGCATAGATGCACTGGTGAAGAAAAAAAAGCATAGTTATCAGACCTAAATTTCTTAATATCAAGTTAATAACATTGCATCACCAAGTATTACTTAGAGCCTGGTACTAATAGTAAAAAAATAACTCATACTGGTCTAGGATAAATTTAAGCATGCTTGTTTATGGCTTCTGGTCTCATATCAAACCATTGATAACGTACTTCTAATCTGTGATGTCTCTTTTTTCTGCCTTTCTATCTCATGGTATCTTGCCAGAGTGCTACAGTGTGTAGCAGTATTTTGCTTAAATTTTCTCGTTCTTTTTTTTTTTTTTTTATAAACAAATCGATTTTGAAGCACCAGTAAGATAAGATATTATAACCCAGTTAGACCAACTACATATGCATCAGGTCTGTCTCAATACCTAATGAGCACCCTTGTTGCATACTCTAAAGCGTAGATTTTGATGAGCTGACATAAACAAGATATTTGATAAGACATTTATTAATCCCTGTGGTGGAACAGGTGTATAGAGAAGCCAGTATGAGGAGAACTATTATGTGAGGGAACAATTTCTATACAAGATCTGCGGTTCATAACTTCTATCTAATGACTCGCTCATAAACAACCAATATTTCATTTGATCAGTATTTAAATATGTACATTATGCCAAAATACTTTCATAAATAAATGTCAAAATCCAGACCTACAATGCAACAAGGAAAGACTGATGTTAATATTTCCTATTAACATATTACAATAAAACGTACATTTACATCGCATACATAATGACAATTCAATAAACAATTGGGATTTGGTTTAATTGGCCACTCTAAATTGGCCCATGGCTAATTGTAATCAACACAATCGTAATAAATAGGTTTTGTACAACATGCACATCAAACTATTAGTAATTAAAAAAGTAATTGTTAGTTTTACACTTTTTACACAATAAAGTGTTTTAATGCCACTTTTATAGTGAGAGCAAATCCATTGGTGTACCCTTGTTACATATTAAAGCTACATGTTAAAACAAAGTTTTATTCACACATAACTGTAACAAGTTTGTGCTTGTATACTTTTCTCTGCGCTCCTGTTCACTTAAAATCAGTGCTTTTTGGTGAAAACATAGCATGACAAAACAAAATACCTTCACCAGAAGATACCACACGTCTCCATTGGTGGGCTATTGATTTGGAATGAGTTGGGCCCAGACCTGGACCCTCCCTCTTGTGACAGGTGGACATTGATGTCATTTCTTACTGACTAAAGAATTTAAACATCTTACCGTGATTTCCATAACTACAGCCACACTTCCCTGTTGAATTTTGACTACATTCCATGTTAAGTAGTCATACAACACTAATGAATAAGTTCTGCTTTCTTTAAGCTTAGCAAACACATTCCACAAGATAACTGTTGTGTATACGTTGTTCACTTCACTTCACTGTCTGGTATTTGAATAATTTATTCTTCAGTTCCGTTTACTAATGGTTTGTATACATATATGTTCACACAGTGATATATAAGGGCTCAAAAATAATCAATGTAAATACACCTGGATAAGGCAACCACAGTCTTCTTAAAAATCTGCGGTCCCATGTGAGTACACAACCTATGTTTTTCAGAAGCCACAGTTCTTTAGGCAGCAAAGTATTTGTGCTATTACTAATGGAACAAGCTTTGGCTGTAGAAGACTGCTTGGCTAAGGTCCTCTGTTGTTACACCTGCTGCTATAAAGCTCAGAGTTTGTGTAATGCGTTCACATATTTTCACCAAGTATTTTTAGCCTTTAAAAACCTAGTGAGGGATGAAAAAATGTTAAATGTCTTTCGTTACATGGTAAGGGTATTAGAAGGTATCCAATGTATTGAGTGTTCTCCAGTTCCAAAGAAATAAATATGAATGGTCCAATACAGGTGTCTTCCAGTGTAGATGTAAATGTACTCAACAAACAAAAAGATTATATTGATTATATTTATTCACCAAGCAGATCTATGATCTGGTTATTTATTATTTATTTTGTCTTTCCTTGATAAAAAATAGATTTTTGCTGTGTTTTGCTTTTAGGTAATGTTTGTTAAATAGAGCTTCATAACAGCATATTTTTAACAGTGTCGCTACTGTGGAACAAGCAAAGTTATATAAGAGACAAAACTTTTTTGGAAAAAAACAGGGCCAGACAGGGAAGAAATTTTGTGAGGTTAAAGGAAAAAAACACAGACAGGGTAGTATTAGGGGGAGGTGTGTGTGTGTGCTAGGGGGAAGAAAAGCTAATGTCTGTTTCCCCTCACAGGTCTAGGAGGCTCCTTAAACATTCCTTACAGGCGGAAAGGGGTGGGGCATGGTGAATTAACATAAGAAGAGTCCTCTCAGCCAATAGAATCCAGGAAGGGAAATGTCAGGATTGTGCTTGGACTGAGAGGGTGTCAGGTTACGTTCTGTCCTCCCTCTTCCAGCCTGAGAGTAAAGGAGGGAGAGAGAAAGAGGGTGAAGGACAGACAGAAAGAGAGAACTATATGGGACAGTCTCATTCTTGGCTACTGAGCTCATGGAATAGGACGATGTGCTACGGTCTGCCCTGATTTGTTTTGCCCAACAGACAACGAAAGGAAGTTTGACCTGGAGGCTGCTTGTCTGAGGGAGTTTGTTCAGGGCTGTTCACTCAGCGGGACTGAAAATGAATTATCTGGTGAGTGCTTGTGAGTGTGTGTGTGTGTGTGAGTGTGTTTTATGAGTTAATGCCTTGAGTTGACTGTGTGAAATAGTCCAGCTGTGGAAGAACACAGGAAGTTAGCAGTCTAAGTGGAGTGAAAAGAAACAGAAAGGAATTCTAGTTCACATTCTCCTATCTTATGCCCCTTTGTCAGAACCCGGCAGGGGTTTGATTGTGGGTTTTGTCTCTGGGATTATCTGTATTCTTCAGGGATTTGTGAATGACCATGTATTTACTTGGCACACTCTGATTTTAGTCTCTTATATGCCAAACCCAACATGCTCTTTGAAAAAGAAGTGTCAGAATTCGCCGTGTAGATGTACTTTATATAGCATTAAAAACCTAGAAAACTTTTCTTTTTATTTTACACTTTTCTACAGCAATCCAGAGTAAGAGCACTTAGTGAGTGTGTGTAAAACAGAGTTTTCAAAAAGGCATGGTCCTGCCACTGGTATGCTCTGCTGCCGACTCAGTAGACTGTTGAAGGATAAAAGTTTTATTATGTATGTCAGACTCAGAGAGAGCAAGAAAGAAAAAGGAGAAATGTAGCACGTAGGACAGACTGGAGTCTTGGCAGCATCCGTTCATTGCTATTGTTTGAAAATGCTGGCATGCATTCAGCTTGTAAGGGCAGGAATGACACTGGGCTTTGGTATTTAGAAAGCAGTGCAGACCTGTCTAATGAGGACTTTGCTCCTCGTGTGCTTGGGCTGACCCCCTGCATGGCTCATGTTCGATTCTGAATCAGCAGAAAGGCATACGTTTCACATGAAGTCAGAGCCCTTGTATCATATGTTAGTACTTTTTGGTTCAGAAGTGACTTGTAAATTGTTTGGTCTTGAAGAATCTTCCAGAGAGTAGTTTGGTTTTATTCATTTATGGTGATTCAGTGTTATATCTTGTGTGTTCGTAGTCACGTCATGATAAAGGTATGATTAATACAATAAGGAGCTTGGCACAACACTCAGAACTGTATTAACTACGTAAAAATCCCCTTCAGCTGATGGAACTTGGCTCAGAGTGGTGATCCTGAATCAGCATCTAAATAAAGGGTAGTGTCTCACAAATACAAGGCCTGAGAAGTCGACATTGAACCCAGACAGAATGAAGCACTCATGAGCTTCTGCAGTGGAGTGCTTTCGCCCCATGAGTCACCCTTTACTCAAGAGGGTGGAATTCACCCCCACTCGGACCAACACACACATAAACACACTCCTGGGGGATCTGACCATCAATCGTTATACAGAACAAATAATTAGCGATTATACTGAATCCTCTACCCTGCTGACTGAAATCAAGTAATCAGGACTTATCTGGAAATCCTGGTCTAACTCTGTTTCTATATGGCTCTTAATCATACAGAATCTGTTTGATGACTCATAGGAAGAACTGAACAAGACATGCTTAGGGCCTAAAGCACACCTGAATGAGTTATAAGAATAGAGTACGAGTCATAGTTAGCTATTGCCCAGTGGTATTTCATTAATTTAACGAGACATGTTGCTATGGGTAAGATTAAATAGTGAAAGATGTATTATGAGTCAGTCCAATGGAGAAACACATCACACAGATCGATAAGGTAGCTTGCTAGCTCACTGTCACACACCAGTTTTAGCGTACACGTGTACAAATAAATAACTTTGAAATTTCAGGTTGTTGTTTGGCCAGTAATCCATACCTATATTTTACACATTGTACCAGTAGTGTACCAAATGTGTGACAGAACTCACTGTATGTTCATTCTTGCTTTTTAATGTCTGATTCAATTTTTTAAACATGTGCACTTACATGGACATTTACTGGCAATTACACCATTATACTTCACATTCCTTCTGTTCTTTCTCTCAGTTAGGGTAGCATTTATGTATTATTATACAAAACACTCACAGAGAGAAGAGAAACAAGAGAAACAACTTTTGAAATATCTGCAAATGAAGATTCAGGAATAAAGAGGACCACTTGTCAGTGATGAAACTTTACTGATTCCATTAAGTCCATCGTGGGTGGTATTTATATCATGTTCTGTTGTGTGTAATTACTGCATGAAGGCAGTAATGATGCAAAGCTGGGATATTACATTTTCTACGTGGAAATGGACTTCAAATGGAGAGTGAGGGAGGTGCTGATTATTATAGTCTCTTAATGCAAAGCTAATGGATTTATCTGAGCTGTTTTATGTTAATCTTTTTCATAGTACTTTGGCATGACTACACTTTGCTTAGAGAGAAAGAGGCACTTTTGCAGTGTTGTTTACCTGTTTGTCCAAAGGTAATCAATTTTAAGTGCTTTGTAAATGTTGTTTAAAATATCAAGCCTAATAGCAAAGTGCAATATTTATCATTTGATTGTTCCGATTTTCATAATCTTGAAGTATTTTGATCATCATGATCATATAGTTTTGAGCAGTATTGTTGCATACGTCTATCAAGGACTTTCCGAACCACTGGAATTTGAACTGAGGTCAGAATGGGGCACTTAACCAGAGAACCAAAGGAACTACTGTAGCCTTGTGAACGCCTGATAATTTTGGATTTTTCTGCTGGAATCGTCTAAATTCTGGGCGTGTTTATGTCATGATGAATGTGACTCAGGGTGAAAGAAGAAAACATTTCTTGGTTTATTTTTGTTGCGTCTGGGTCGGTATTGTGCTGAACCTACACTCTGTGTATGTTTTTCTTTATATGATTCTATTGCATGTTACAGTTGTGCATTTACTAGGCTATATACATTTTTAGCCTCAGTGCCTTTGATTCTCTTATAATGTGTGACCAGCTTATGAGTTGTTGCTCAGCGTTCACAACAGTATGAAGTTTTAACAGAGGAACCGAGGCAGTTAGCTGTGTGGTTTTTGTTTGTTTGTTTTTCAATTTTCAGATAGATTTCATTTCGGGGAAGTCATACAAACAAATCCAAGAATCAAAACCTTTTTTATGATTTGAAGGTGGACTCGCGATTGTTTTTAAATGTACTGTTTTGCAATTCTCATATAAGAGATGGATGGAAAACCTGAATGTGTTAGCAAATCCAGGGCAGCTTATACGCTTTGAATAGCAAAGTGTTTTCAAGGTTTACAGGGACATATTGTAACCACATACACTCACCGTGTCAGGCAGGTAAGGTAGCTAAGCGTGGGCAGCAATCCAAAACCTGACTATAGCCTGCAGCTACAAAAACTGAGATGTTTGCTTATCACTGACACACATTAACCTAGGAGGAAAGGAGTGCCCATTGATCTGCTGTTTCTATTGCTTGAAGGAAAGCAGGAAGGTATGATCCTTCAGCAGTAAAACTGTAGCTCTTTATTAACAGGGTGTTTTTTATTTTTGGACAGCTTATTTTTTGGTGAGCCGAGGTTAATGCTTTGTTTTGGTGTCTTCATCTGCTTGTTTTTAGTTTAGTCTGGTCAGTGATGACTTCGTCCTGTGGCCTTTATAGAGACTGTGTGACACACCAGGTGTGTGTATTTATGGGTGTGCTGTGTGGTGTAAGCTGTATGACAGAGTGGAATGTGGGGTAATGGAAGAGGTAGGTAGATGCTGTGGAATGCATCAGTACGGACGCTTGCAGCAAGGAGATATGCCCTAACTTGTGGAGGAGTATCATATGCAAGAACATTCATCTACACACTAAAAATCACACATTGTTTTTGCTTCAATCTTTGTGAGGGATTCCCATTTACTAATGTAATGCTGTGGGTCAATAGTGCTACACCTAATCCGACATGTAAAATTGGTACCTAGGCATTTTAAAGTTTTTTTGTACAAGGGTTCTTATCTCCAACAAAAACTGTCAATTATTCCCAACATCATGGGGAAAATCAAACACCCCAAATAGGGACTCTACATACTAGTTGAACTTTTATAACACTGTTTGCCAATGGTTTGTGGACACGGGATGCCTTAAACATTGCAAATGCATGTGCGTTAATGTGGTGCCCTCCCACCCCTATACATCATTGGACTTTGATATTCACTTTCATTTATTTAGCATCTTCAAGAGTATTAATAAGACTGGCCATTGATGCAGAGCAATAAGGGCTGAAACAGGAAAAGACTTTCTCCAAATTCTTGTAGGCTGGAACCCTACAGTTCTCCAGAATGACATTACATACTGTGGCACTAAGGGCCTAACCCCAATCATGTCAAAAAAACCCAGGTCATTGATCATCTCCACTAAACTTTACAGCTGACACTGTCGTAAGCATTCATAGCATCCTGACCGTCTGTTGGATAATGAAGCATCATAATAATTGTCTTCCATTCTGCTTCCGTTCTCTTTCATATTCTGTATACTTCAAAGGCACATGTGCACACAGGCATACACAGCCACAATTAATTCCCAGCCTCCCACAGCTTTTTTCCATGGCCTGTTGTTAACTCTCAAGTTTGGTCTTGCCTGTAGCAAACACAGCCCATAAAGTCTGAAACTTGAGTAGGCCACCATTGTTCTTTGCCTTAAGTGTCAGCTTAATTTTGCTTTTAGTCAACTATCTTCTTATGTTGTGCTTGGAGCATATTTATGGATATATTTTAAACCCTTTATGCATATTATTGTTAAGGCTGTGTGTGTGTATATATATATATATATATATATATATATATATATATATATATATATATAGAGAGA
>JAUZST010029169.1:0-57236 GCA_034779995.1 Parotocinclus haroldoi | reverse complement strand
TTCATATTTTAAATTCCCCATTCATCACTGTCCATGATGATAAAGAGAATTAGTGTTTCCAGAATAGTTGTGAGCAGCAAAGACGCGTGCTGCAATTTGGGGTAAAATTGGATAATTCATTAGTAACACTGTTGAAATTTCCAAGTCTTCGATTGACCGATTCACGCCTCGCATTAGCCAAGAATCTCGACGCAACATTATGAAAACTCTTGATCATTTACGATAGTTTCCCCACCATCTGCCTATCTTGTAATTACCTTCTAATTTTTGTTAATTTTTTTCCACCTTCCCCACCCCCCCCAACCCCCCCCCCCCCCCCCCCCCCGAAAAAGTCCTATGTAACAAACAATTACCATACTATGTGCAATAAGCTTACACAATGGTAGTATTTTAGATAAACACATACAATATACTGATAAAGCTTGTAATTTCACCTACTAGAGCATCTACTTCCTCTGTCCACTTGTTTCCAGTAGCACTGTGGCCTCTTAAGAGCCAACAGTAAAACTAATCTGTTCATGCTAAGCATAGGCAGCACTGCTGTGCATCAGAACAAGCCTGCTAATGCAATCGGACACAAATAGTTAAGATAAGGTGGCGCTTCAGATTGTTGGGCTGAAGATGTTGTCTTAATGGCAGATCTGTACAGCCAGTGTCACTCAGATCTGAGTACATGAGACTTCTGGAATCCTTAGCAAAGTCATCAAGATCTCTGACATCAACTTAGGATAAGTTGGATAAGTAAGATAATGGGTCAGACACAGGGGCTTTTTAACCTAGAGGCAGTCTGGATTTATTCAATTCGGTGGGAATTGGGATGCTATCATTGAATTAACTTTTTTTTTTCTTTCTGCATGAGAAACTAGGGGAGCTGTTGGACAGTGTCCATGGAGTTCGCAGCTATACCTACAAGTCAAGTAAATTTGCCTCTCACAGAAAGAGGGGTGCTCAATTCATGTGATCAGTCCAGGGGCACTCCAGGCTTCCCATGGTACATGTGTTCCTTCGCCGGACCCAAGGGAACAAGAGACCAATATAGTCAAAGATGGTGAGACAACGGGAAGGGGGAGCTGAAGGGAAATGTGTAGGGGTTTGTTGACGAGAAAGGGTAAGGGACAGCAAGGAGGAGGGGTGAATATAATCTGACGTCAAACCATGACGACAATTGACAAAGTGAACAGAAGACAGGGTTAAGTAAGAAAGACATCTGCTTCTCATCAAGTATGGGAAAATCCCCAGATTGTGCTGGGATCCCTAGAATCCCATTTCCATGTATCTTATGCACCTTCATGTTTAACTCCTGGTCTTTCGGGTTACATGGATAAAAACAATGAGAACTTGCGTGATGAATACAAAGCGTGTGCAGTGACCTGTAATACCCTTAATACAGAGTTGTACCCACTTCTGTACCCACTACAGACTGTGCTACACAACTTAGTTGGGTAGTATTTGTGTTTTAGAGTAAAATCGTAATACTCGGGTTCCCAAAAGCAAACCACATGGTTTTGCAAAACGGGATTTTTGCCACATCAGATAAAAAAAAAAATCATTCACATGACATGTGACATTACTTTCTTAATACTTTCTTAATACTTTCTTTCTAAGTTACAATTTCCCTTGAGTTAATAGTGGCACCATTACAGCTAGGTAAAGATTCAAGTTCAAGTTAATGTCTTCAAATATTTCACAGTTTAAAGTGAAAGGTCTGCATCCAACAGATCCATCCTGTAATCTTCATGTTAAAATAAAACGAATACACTAAACTGATTAGGCCATCATTTGAAATTGCAGATCGTAATAGACGTATCAAGAAAAACTTAAAAAACACACTGATGGATTTTTGGCTGTGGGTTGTACAGCATTCCACACTGATTTCACATGGCGCTTACTGAAAGGAAAAATAATTCACAAGAGTGTAATCTTATGGGCTGATGAGAAAAGGCAATATAATGAGACTCACTTTTGACTCCTGTAGACATGCAGATGTTTATTACAGACATCAGTGTAAGAAATGAACACCACCCAGATAGGGTGCTTTTTGAGCCAGAGTTCCGATCAACTCACATTATTATCGAAGGACTTTTAACAAACATCTGAGCAAACATTCTGGAAGATGGTGGGGACAGAATTAAAAACTGATGGAGATGTCTCTCAGTTGTTTTCCCTAGTGGGTGATTTCTGTGTACAGATGCTAGCTATTTTCCGCTGCACATTTGTTATTTCTAGTGAAAGTAAAGGTGGTGGGGTTTGTGTGGATGCAGGCTAATTTAGTAGCAATTATGTAGCGTAGAGCTGAAAGTATGAATTAAATGGCCAGTATACTAAGAAGAGCTCGCTTACAATATGAATACCAAGCTTGCTCTCCCTCTGTCCTGTCTGTCAGATTGATGAATGTGCAGTGCAGCTGATTATATCATAATGCAACGAGCACTGAAATTGCACCATCTGTAAAACTATTTGTTTTCGCTCCAGCGAGGGACATTAAGCCAGAGCAACCGCACATGAGGTAATGCCTGATCAAATGAGTAAAACAAACCCGAAGACACTAAAACTGTTGTCAAATGCCAGGACAATTGTTACATAATTGCTTAATGATTGTCCTCTTATTTTGACTTCAATGCATTACAAACATGTAATATATCTGTGGACCAGAATTACAATGCAGTACCCACTTTATATGCCCTAAAGTATATAGCATCCCGTTTCAATAAGCAAACTCTGTTCATTTGGACACATTCAATGTTAACAGGTTCATTATCAGGCGTGGTTCTAGGCCAAGTGTATGTCCTGCATTCAAACGTAATTATTTTGGTTCTAAACTCTGGTGGCTTGTGGTTAAGGTGGTGGAATGTGGACCAGAATGTCCAGGGTTCAAATGCCAAGCTGCCACTGTTTGGTTTTAGAGCAAAATTAAGCCACAATTGCTTGGACTGTAAGACTATATCTGCTATAAGTTTCTCTGCATAAAAATATGCTTTTCATTACAAATCATAATCTGCTTATTTGAGTGAATCTCACTGTCATGGACTTTCCTTCACAATCAATTGACCTAAATCCCATTGAACATTTGTAGAGGCACATGAATACAGTTACATACATTATTAAGCATTTAATAATATTATGTAAAATTCATACAATCGTTCGTTTTCCTAGTCACTTAATCTAAGAAATGTATTACTATTATTCATGTTAAGTGGTTTTAGACGATAATTATTTATGTTGCAATACAATATAATGCATTTCAGTCTGTTTAACAAATACATTTTGCTTTAATTAATTTTCATCTTTAGAAATGCTAAAGTAAATGGTCAGTCCCAGATGACATTGCAATAAATTATTACATTAGATACAGCAATGATGAACAGTTGATTTCCTCATTGTCACCCATACAAAAAACATGTATCACAACTCTATAAACAAAAAGGTATGCATTGCTCAACTAAACACTTCAATTCAGTGTTTTTATGGTTGCTGCTGAAAGATGTCACAAACTCATTATATCTAGTCTTTATACTATATATATTCTTCATATATTACTCCTTATGATGAATCAAATTCTAATGTCACCGACTAGTACTAGTAATGGCTTCCTGATGTTAGATATAAAGTATATAATCTACAGATAAACCATGTCAGAGGAATCAGACTCTGATATGACAATTTCATAGGTTACGACCTTCAACAATTCAGTTTATCAACTTTCTGCTCTGCTCTCCTAAAACAAAGTTCAGAAGGTCATTGTTTGCCAACTTTAATAAATAACTTTTCAAAGAGCCCTGACTTTAACTCAATCAGACACTTGTGAACTGACACAGATGACCTAAAGAGTCAACTGTTAGTCAGGGCTTATTCTCCAACACCCAGTTACTTGGAGTAGATCCTGGATTTAATGGAAAGCAGGGGAAAAAAAAGAGTGAGGGTTATATAGTGTAAACTGTAGTAATTTGACAGAAATAGAATGATTCTGAATTACAAATAATAAAAGTAATTTAAATACTAACTGCTCTTTCAGTTACTCACCACCCAAAAAACTGTGTTTTGTTTATAGATGGTTAGCTAATCAAGCCAAGTCATAATGGTTAATCATCTTGTTAGCCCTCTTTCTATCTACTCTGTTAAAACAAAGCATGCATTTTTACCCCCACATATCCTGGTCTGGATCTTATCCCAAAATCCGATTTTTTTTTTTTTTTTGCCAAAATAGATTGTAAGCAGAGATACATTCTGGACAGAGCACCAGTTCTTCTCAGTGGTCCATACCTGTACCACCAAAACATCCCGTTGCAAGCGCAGTCTAAGGTTCATCCTGGTCCTCAGGAACTAATATTTTCAGCAGCTTGCTCTTACCTCCTTAAGACAGCTATTATAAGTATTGGTCCTAGAGATGATTTAATGATTTGATAGTACAACTCACAGTGAACAGAGAATTCTGTTATTTTATAAAACATAGACTGTACCGAGCTGAAACAATGGTGGCTCTCCAAACTTGGCTTTACAGATTAAAAAGCACTGTTTATAGGACAATGGTGATTTTTCTTAATTAACCGTGGGGAGTAAAATAAAGCTTCTCTCACGACACAAGTTATTTAGACTGTATAGCAAGATTTCTGTGGTTCATCATATGGTCTGGTTATACAAGGCATATATCAAGTTCATAGTTTTGTAGCATGCAATATCACTACCATCCATTTCAGTTTTTGCTTATCAGCCTGGCACATCTCAGAGTTGTGCTTTGTTTTGATTCTGTCTGAGTTTCAGGGTCAATTCCCATGGACTCTCTTCGCATTGCTGGATGGTAACAGGGAGAGCTGGACAGCAAAAAAGTAGGAGTGAGAGAGATATGGTAAAGCTTTAGAGGAGATATGAGATACTGTAAGTTCACTTGAACTGATGACTTGTGAATTAAAGCCTGATTCATTCTCATAATCTTATCATATACATCTGGATAACTTCATATTTATGTTTTTATGTTTAGCTGGTAGTCAGGGTTACTCTTAAAATGTAGCTTAGCTTTACAGTACAGCATTACAGTACCAGGACCCTGTTCTCCCTAAGTCCATGTGAGATTCCTCTGGATTTCACTCAACCCCCAAATACACCGCTCACAAAAGTAAGGGATGAAATCATTCCAGGATATTTCATTTTGAGATTTGAAATATCCCCTAACCCTTGCGAACAGTATAAATGTCAATTATGTGAATGACTCTTTTAATTTGCCCCTAATGTGAGTAAATGTAAATGTTAACATGGTTGAGATAAAGCATCTGCAGGAAATACAATTAATTTATTTTTTAATGTATGCTACTGAGTAACATGTTCACAGATACTGACTCCGGGTCAGCAATATGGATCTGAGGCCAAACCCTCCATAAAAAGCAGCTCAACTGGTTTGACTGAACTGGCAATGGTGGTTATGTATGTTCATTCAAAATAATCCAGAAAATACATCCCCTATAAGCTTTTTTTAGATGTCTGATCAGCTTCAAATTATTAATAACTAGTTAACACCTTCAAGCATTTTGAATAACCATCATGGAACATTTGGTGGATTACAACAGCTCTGCATACCATATAGTCTAAATGTAGCAATGTATTATAACATTTCCCAGTGCTGCTCTACTATGCCCATTTTTTAAAACAACTGTGACACCACATGAATCCTTGGAGAAATGTAGTTAGCATTGCTATACTACCCTATTACCTCCAATAACCAGTCATGGAACACACTGATGGAAATGTTACTGAAAATTGCATAATGGAAAAAAAGCACCATTTACAAATTAATGAACAGTTAGAGACAATTAATTCTAATAGTTGACTCATTTTTGCCTGTTAAGGATGTTAAAGAGTTTGTCCTGCACCTGTCCCATATTAATCATTTAATTGACTGCTTTTAATAGCTGCTGTTCGTATTTTGTTCACTGCATGTGGATATCTTTTATTTGACCCCAATACTACTGCCCTCATCACTCAGGTCATGTGACTTTGAGATCTGTTCTATCTCTGGTAGACATGGTGCCCAAGCAGGGCATTGTGGGACACACTAAAACAACAAGCAGACAGTATCAGTTGGCATCGAAGCCAATGCTTTAACAAGTGCACAGTGGCCCTGGAGAATTGGAGACTTCATTTCCACTGTGGTTAGGTGACATGGCTCTTCCAGTTTCTCATCATCCTACTGCACTGTGTGGTGTTTTAAATATTTACTTTCTACAGCTTCAAATATCCCTTATTACCGTTCTACAGTTACACACATAAACCAAACTTCCAACTTCCCTCTTCACCTGACATGTTTTACAGCAGTGGGCAGTGGAAGTAGCTATTTGAGTTCACTTTCTCCAAACACAAATAAACTTCAAGAAATCATTGTGCTTGGCTACAGTTCATGGAAAGATCAGTAAAGGTGAAGTTGATCTTAACATTTAATTTCTCTCTAAACATATTAGACTAGGCTTTGTATCTGATTGTAGTTAAATTTCATTTGTTGCTGTAATGGTGTAAAAAAAAAACAACACATAGGAAGGGAGGTTGCTTGTAGTTTTTCAGCATCAGTAGTTGTGTGAAAGAAAGAAAATCCTACACCCCCACGGAGGTACACACTGGTTCCACTTTGTTGCTTTAAAAAATAAACAATAGCACTCCTGCAGATGTAATAGCTCTGTGACTAGCACTTGTATTGTTTTTGCAAGGCCTCCATCTGCAAATATTGTCAAAAATAAACTGCAGAAACAACAGTTCAGTGTTGCGATTGTGCAACCGGAATAGGGACGTGTGTGTTTGTCGATGACATGAAAAGAAGCAAAATCTAATAGAAGAGTTTTTGCATATCGGTTTCAAAATATTTACTTAAATTACACATGAATATAGATTTTAGAAATGTAAATGTTGCATGTCATGCTGAATCAAAGCCATGCGTTTCAACACGTGTCTCAGTTTGCGAAATACTTGGATAAACCCACACTTAATGTCAAATCCCTAATTGACGTACATATGAATAAAAAAAAAAAAATCATGTTCCAGAGCTCATATTATTAAGACATTACCTCTGGCATTTGACCTATTGCTAGCAGGTAATGATGAAATACAACCTAACACAAACACAGGGCTTCCATCTGTTCACTCTGCATGCTGTCAGAAATGCTATTCCCCGCTGAACCGATTAAAACCAAAGGTTTTGCAGTAATTTCAGTCATTTTGCTGTAATTTGTGAGTTTCTCAACCAGCTGGACACAAACTGGATGGTTGCCACTCGTACTATTATAAGCAACAGAATCATGTGAGGAGTTTAAGGTAGATGTCAACACACTTAATACCCTACATGACACGCATATACTGTATATTCTTATATGATAGCATCTCACATGTGACTGGATGCACACACTGTGCAGGACTTCCTCATGAACAAAACACGAAATCACGCACAATGGTTCAGAGGAAACTGCTCGACACCTGTTGGTCTTAAATACGTAATGAGGACTGTAGTTTCAGGCATAAATAGGAAGTGACAAAGAGAAGCTCCACACTGCACCAGTGTCTCAGACATCCTCTGGGGGGATTTCACTATAGATTCGACCATTTCCCAGGCTCTCCAATCTCCTGATGATGTTTACACCAGAGGCAACAGGTGGAGACAGAGAAAAGACACATGGATGAGTGAAATCATGTTGACAGGGAAGGATATGTGCTGATGTAATATCCTGCTAAAATGCTGGTCAGGTGGTCAATATTAGTCATGGCAATAATAATAGGTTCAATTTCAGCGGTGCCTTTACCAAGCCCAGAATAATTTCACAACAGCAGGTTGAGACAATTGAGCAACAACAACTGGGTCACAGTGGGGGGAAAAAACACTGTAAATAACAGAACTGTTAAAGGAAGCATTTAGAGATCAACATATTCATATAGGGTGTACACTACTAAAGGTTCTGCTGCTTATAAAACATAATCTGAAGCATGAAGCAATGAGCAGACCAGATCCATCAGGCCCTAGAGTATACACTGGGTGGAACAGTTTGGATAAATACTGGGAATTAGACGAGAATGAGAAGGTGGAGTGTTTGTAAAATGTAATATGAAAGAAATTCTATTGAATATGAGTTGGTATAGCCAGTAGAGGATAGAAATAATATGATCTGGAACCGAAAACATCTAATAGTGATGTAAATGTTCTGAACAACTCTGATGAGTTGAAAAATCTTTGGACAGATATATTCACACTGATTATTGAAGATAATATTGAAGATATAAATGCATGTTCTTCAAACTCCCTATGATTCCTTGAATTTCCTATGCCCTCTAAAGGGAGAAATATGCAAATCCCTTCCAATCATTCGTTGAAGTACACTGTTTTTAAGCATTGAAATAAATTGTACATGCTTTTGTTAATAAACTTGAGACAATCTGGCCATCTTTGCTGTTCAAACACTTTCCTCAATACTGCTTTTTACCAAATGATGACTATAATTACCTATTGACATCACCGGTTTAAATTTACATTATTGTGATTTATGATTATGACCAGGATTATGAACGGCAGATCTTTGAGTAGTGCTGTCGCCTCACATTAGGAAGGTTTTGGGTTTAGTCCCAGGTGGCCCTTTCTGTGTGGAGTCTGCATGTCATTCCTGTGAGCATGTGGGCACCTGGTGTGAGGGTGTGTTTGCTATACGATGGATTGGTGCCCAGTCTAGGGTTGTTCCCATCTTGTGCCCTGTGCTACCTTTGCCTTCTTTGTAATATTCCTTTTTCATGTGTTTCACAAGTCAGGTTTGCACAAGACTCTCACCAGCCCAATATTCCTTTAAATCTTATGAAAATATTTGTGTCCATATTTGTTCATTAATATTAAGAACTACAAAATCATCATTTCTTGTGGTGCTAGTTAAAATACACTGCACTTCATTTCGCATATTTCATTTTGAAATATCCCTTCATTTTTGTGAGTACTATGTTTGTGTAAAAGTGCCCTGTACACTGTAGTACATTGAATGGGGTATTAAGCGAACCAAAAAGGAACTAAACTGCTTTTAGTTCTGCTTTTAATTATGAAATTCCTTGCAAGAAATTATTAAGACAGGTACCAACCAAATACCCTGTTTTACTAAGTTTCATTTAGCAGACATATTTATTCAATGTGAGTTATGCCCAAGAGGGGATCCAACTCAAGCAACAGTAGGTTAAGTGCTTTGCTTAAGGGCTCAGTATTACTAAGTGTTGGTGAGACATGAACCCTCAATTCAGTAATCCTGAACCATAATCACTGAGCCATCGTTTTAACCATTTTCAGTAAAGCAACTTCTCCCTTCACATGCTACAGTATTTGACATGGGCTGTTTTACAAAGATTCATTCATTCATTCATTCATTTAGTCAGTCATCGTCAATAATACACTGCTCCCAAAAGGGGATATTAGGGGATATTTTTAAAACGTATATGAAGCCGTTAAAAGAAAAAGCATTTGATTTTATTGCATTAAACAAATCACCAGAAAAGCAAATAAGATCAAAGAAAGTTATTCGATTACACAAATGACATGCAAAGTAAATTGAGAAGCAAGTAACATATTCATGGAGGTAAACAGGAGCCAAACTGGACAGGAGTGCCCCACATTGACTGTTCAGTAGGGTGTATGGTCACGCAGGACTACCAAAACACACTGACAGTGATGGGGTATGAACAGGATCAGATTGTCCAGTCCAGCAGTTCTTTTTGGATCCCCTTTATATTTATTTTGAAATATCCCATACTTTTTGTAAACAGTGTATTTAATTATCCTAGCACAGAACCATTTGAATCTGGGCCTATTTAAAGCGCACTGGGTCCAGGGTCTGGACTGTTGGCCAAACGTCTTATTGTCTATTCAATTGTTTCGAAATTCCCCAGTAAGGTTTACTTCACTGGTACATTGGTAAGCTCTCATCTCACAGTGAACACACACATTGTAACTAGCCGATACACAAGTACCATTGGATAACAAGTCTATGTCCCAGTTCAGAAACGTTCCCAGTTTAATTTCACTCAGATGTTCACATACAGTCATCTGTTTAGGAGATTGCTGAAAATGGAATGTTGTGTTGTTTAGGGTGAGATATATGTTAGATATGGCTGAACCTGTTCTCTAAATATTCCATAGCTCAATTGCTATCATATTAGCTCACATTGCTAGTGGTTTCAAGAAACAACATTAAACATGACAAATAAACTAAAACATATTTTTTGGTGGTCATTAAAATACACAGCTATTAATCATACCGGAAGTCTACACTTAATGATCTGGAAAATACTAATATTTTTCTTTGGCCACTCGTAAAAATGGGGTTAATCCAGTTGACTCGTTAGAAAGAAAAGCTCACTGTTCTGGCTCCAGTGAACACTCAGGAGGAGGAACAGGCCCTTCTCTGCAAACGGACAGACTCAGATGTGATGTTTGAGAGCGGATGAGAGGACCCAAAGGAAAACATTTAAACTGCAGCTGAAGTGGTGTGCGCCATGTCTACGCAAGCATCCTGATGTAGTTCCTTGCAGCTGTGAGCAAAGAAGAGCTACAGCTCTAGTTTTAGGACATATGCACACCCTGTCTTCCCACAGTTTTGCCCTGCTTGTCTTTTAAACACGCTGAACCGTTGAACATGTTTCTACTGCAGCATCTGTGACGATGAACACACGCCTCGGGTGAAGAGTCGGGCTCCAAAGCAGTTTATATCAACTTTTCCATGTTCACAGCTTACAGTCTCTCTGAGCTTCTTCCACACACCTAAACAGCGAGTCTGAACAATTCTGTGAGTCACCTGATCATTTCCTCTCAAATTACACGCGGTACGTCTTGCCTTTAATCCCCCAGGATTAACATAAAACACTCTTGTATAAACCCTTTTACGATCTATTGTGAATTTACTGCATTCTAATATCAGTCCGATCCTGAGCCTTTTCATTCGCCGCAGCAGAGTGCACGTGGAGAATCATCCAAAGGAACAAAAAACGATCTGTTTGCTCACACTGTCTGCCTAAGTGTGCTCTTTACAATAGCACAGCGAAGCCCTGTCATTCAACACAAGAGGAGGAATGCCGTGAAACTGCTTAAAGATCTTTAACTCGCATTCCAACATTACTGCAAA
Organism: Parotocinclus haroldoi; assembly: GCA_034779995.1. Classification (NCBI taxonomy): domain Eukaryota; kingdom Metazoa; phylum Chordata; class Actinopteri; order Siluriformes; family Loricariidae; genus Parotocinclus; species Parotocinclus haroldoi. The sequence continues at coordinate 46,122 of JAUZST010029169.1, read as the reverse complement.
CACCCTGCCACTCAATAGAGGACAAATGTTGTGTGAGGAATTGGAGGAATGAAAGCGAGAGAATTTGGAGGGGGGATTCTTACCCCAAGTCACTCAATTTATAAAGGAAAGCTGCATCATTCTGAATAATTCGGTTTACCTCTGTCATGTTGTTTTACGGCATTTTCCTCATTGAAAATTAGACACAGTAAGGCTCCGTAATCCAATTTACCCAGAGAATGGTGTGGTTTGTTTCTCAGGCTGCCTATTCTGAGACTGTGCTTATTCTGGTCATGCTTTCCAACCCATTCTGTTTTACTCAAAATAAAAATGAATTCCAACACGTCCGACCACACAAGTCACCCACACAAGTGGGTGAAGGAACAAATATCAACATGTCCACTTATTTTTCCATAATAATAGCATATGTAATATTCATATGTAATATTGAAAATATTTTTTAAACAGTTTTACACATGACATATAGCAAAATAAGAAAGATGGGACCAAACCTGACCCACACAGATACACAAACTTACAGAATATTCCTAGTAAAATGTTGCAATGGTAGTATCAATGGCGATGTCTAATATGTAATAATATTATTATCTTTGAAGTCATGAAGTCACTTAACTTTAAGGAGTTGAATGGCACCTGACACTTTGTTTTATAGTCATGTAACCTACTATATTGCAGTCATGGGTAAAGTGCATTTATATTTTCTCTTTTTTGGACTGCTGCCACACACTAAACTAAACTGAAGGACAGTCCAAGAGAGAGGTCGACTGTAAAGCCCACCCACAAAGAATACTGAGCACAAAGAGAGAATCGGCATGCTCTCTGTCTTACTGGCTCGCTACATCTGTCACTCACTCTCTCCTTCTCGATCTCTTTTAAAACATGATGAGTCAATAATATATATTTCTATATGGCAACAACTGTTGAATAAGAAAGGTTTGGGACACGAAAGACCAATCTTTAAAAACCTTATCAGCACTGAAGGGATGCTGTAAAGGGGCTGCAGGTGATGCTAAGGGTCAAATTAAGGGTCCAAGTATGGAGCAGTGGGTTGCAAACTTTTTTTTTTCCCTGGAGACCCTCATCCAAATACCTAGAAACAGCTGTACCCCCAGCCTGTTCACACAGACCAAAAGAATAAATGATTATTTCATTCACTTTATAATCCGCTTGATCTAGAGTGCTACCCACCTGGCAACCACTAAAGTTATTAATTGCACATCTTTATTTCTAAATGTAGCCTACTTTTGTGTTAGATCAAATATCTTTATAAAACATCTTTTACGTGCGAATTAACAGATTTGTTGTTTCATTTAGTGTGTTATTGTTATTTTGTTAAGTTAAAGCACCTGAGAGCAGACAAAGCTTTGTGCACCTCCTGTGATGTTTGGTGCCCCCCTGAGGACCCTATGGGAACCATGGAGATAGAGGGCAGTGTCTTAGCCTGAGAAGTGGCCTAACATTTCTGCATTAAAATTTATAATAATATATCTAACTATAACTCCTGCTAATAATAAAAGTAAATATGATTAAAATGAATAACTGTAATAATACATATGATGTGAGAATCCAAACAAAGCAACAAATTATTTCCTATGAAAAAGTTAATAATTTCTCAATCTCAAAAGCAGTGCCAGAACAGCACAGCCAAAGCACAGGGTTATATTAAACTCCACATTTATTTCAAACATATAGCCTAAGCTGCATATCCTTTTACTCAGCTGACTTATACCAGCTAGATCCGCCCCGTAAGAACTGTGGGTAGTGAAGTTCCAGAACCTGTAACTCACCCGAGGTAAGATCTGCTCATCACCACCAAATCTGTGTTTCTAGGAGGGCAATGCCAGTCAGACGTTGCTCGGTATTCACGCACGCTGCATGTGTCTAATAAAACCTTGCAGTTAATGTAACTTTCTGCAGATTAGTTGATTTAATAAGATGACGCACCACAGGAGTAGGCAGGGTGGATGGAACAGTACGACGGCAAGGACTGTGTCTTTGCAACGCAGCACACTGGAATTAAATGTGCCCTGCGCACACTTTATTGTGCCTGCTCTCTCTGTCAAGTGATCTGCTTACATCGTAAACCCAACTGGAAATACACAGTTATAATAATAATAATACATAATTATAATAATAATAATTGTTATTGTTGTTTTAAAAATGCAATGCAAGATCAGACTTCCACATGAATGTTTATTGCTCGAAGACTCTCATTAATAGTGAGTTTCTCTGAAAATAAGCATAAATATGCTGAAGTGAATGTTCGAGTTAATCACGCACTGATTATAGTGGATCTGAAGTTTCTTATTAGTATTTGCTTAAATCATGACGTGACTGCCCCAAACAGAAGATAGCAGCTCGTTTAGTTTACTGATGAGTCCGGTGTTAATGGTAAACGACATGAGAAAGCAAGGTGGAGAATTAAGGGAGGGACAGATGTGAGTAGCAGAAGGAGAAGGAGTAGCAGAGGGTGGGGATGGGACCAGTGTGAAAGGCGCCGGAGGAGGAGATTTAAATGAGCAACTTGTTGAAATGTGCTGAAGGCCAATTAGTGAACATGTAGAGGAAATGGTGGGATGAGGGAGAGTGAACTGAAACTCCAGCTGAAGAACATCACCGGCAAGTGGGCATACGGACGCAACAACCCTCCCCTGTTTTCAGCGTGCCTTAATCCACCAGACATATTTTCTCCAGTGTCGTTTGGATGTTCTGTACAAATTCAGGGCAGATAAAATCTCTGCTATGGTTTTCATGACCCGGTGTTAAACTTTTGACCAGTTTCTTTTGGCACCACATCAAGCTCCTCTAAGCGGGCGCGCGCGTCTTCCTAAGCGACGGAGAACGAGTCGGTTCATTTTTTTTTTTTCTTGGAATATATTTCTCAATTTGGACAAAACATTCTCCTTTGTGTGGATTTCCGTCAGCTCTCTTGCGCGTGAACCTTTTGGAGGCACTAAATATCACGACATGAGCGTCTTGTTTTTGCTGGTTCGGGTTGCAGCTGCTGCGGTTCTGACGCTGTCACCCGCACAGGTAGGTCGTAATCAGCAATATTTGCATGGCATCCACGTAAATACGATCAGGATATTACGATACTATCTGCTTCACGTGTAATCTAATTATAATATATAGAGCCCACATCGTGTGACTCAAGTTTGCCGGTAAGTTGGTAAGAGGTGGTGTACTGAACCAGTCCTACGTGCAGTGCGGTTTCACACAGCTTCAGAATGAATGGCATTAAGCATAGAAAGTTCAGCTGTGACTCACCAAGCTCTGTTGGGTTTTTCTTACATTTAACACCCTATTGTCCCTGCAGCTTATAACTTGAGCTCCTTTTGAAATATTGCCACACTGAAAGTGAGTCATGAAGGGAAACGTGACCATCTGCATCACCCAGTATAACTCTCATGAGCGTGTAGCCACAACCATCAAGAGGATTTGCTGATGTAAGAAAGGAAGCGAGAAAAGATTGTGTCATTCTTTAATTTCACTAATTAATATAATTCTAATAGCGCACCTTACATTGCCAGGCATGTCCCTGTAAGATGTACAAATTAGTGAAAATTTAAACGGATGCTTCTGTTGTTGTTCTCAAGCAGATCAGTTTGATTTCACAACCAGGTATTTATCAAACTGTACTGAGAAATGAACAAAACAGTTGTTGGTGTGTGTGTGTGTGTGTGTGTGTTTAATCTCAGATTAATTTAAAGAGAACATCTAAGGGCAGTAGATGGGTTTCTTCAAATGTATGACTGTATAATGCAAAAACCAGCATTGAGGATTAGAAATGTTATTTAAAAAGCTGTACTTCTAGAGCAATACATTAAAAGTAATCATAGTCACTTCCTGTTTCCTTGAGGTTTTGTGGTGTTCGTGTTTGTGCATAACCACAATTTCATTCCTTCTGAAAATAACCCCAAAAGTGCACGATTGATCTTATAATCCTTGACTCATTATTATTTCATGGCATTTATTTCTGCCCTAACAGGTGCCATCATTGCCTAAAAGGTCAGGTTTTCATCAACTTCATCCCTAGTCCCATTTCATTAAAATAAACCGTTTCGAAATCAAAGTCAAAGAGCTAATCAGTCTTACACTGTAGATGGTAGAGATTATTTTCAAAACGCTGAAGCGATTGCAACTCTACACCTGTTGCCAGACCAGGAAAGCTCCTTTTTATGTCTTACTTTTAACAAAAAACAGGCCATGCCCTCCAGACAAGAAGGATTTTACCGTTACGTGAGCTCAGCTTTGGCTTGCACTGGGAATCTCAGGTTAATGTTAGCCAAAGGACCGAGGTAATCCTGCGTGCCTTTACTTCTTTTCCACCCACAGTTTTAACGTCAGCATGACTTAGCATGGGAATTTCATTTTATTAACAGATTGATCGAAACATTTATATGTTATTGCCTAAAGTTTACCCTCTTCCTCCTATGTAATGCTAAATCATCTTGGAGAATTCTCAGATGGTTGTGTTTGTAAAAGTCACACCTTACATACTGCTACGCTTTTCATACCGTGTCAAACATGGAAATGGAAATCATGTAGTGTTGTAGCAAGCTTGCAGCTTCTGGTTACAAGCTAAATGTTTTATTGCATCGGCTCAGATGTCTTTCAAAGTACTCATAAATACACTTGCATGTATTCCAGCTGTAAATCTGAAAGTTTCTGTGCACATGCCTGCCTCTTGTGCATATTCCAGTGTTTTACTGTCCTCACTGTTTTAAGCTGGCATACGTCTGTTGTTTTGTAGAACTGGCTTTGTAGAACTGTGTTTCAGCCATGTGCCCTTGGAACAGGAGTGAGCAATTAAAGCATGGCAGACTTTCCCCAAGTTCATTCACTTCTTTTGATATTCCTCATTGATGAGTCCTTCCTGCATGCCCCAACTGAAGAATTCCCACAAAAGACTGAAACCTTTGCTCTCTCTCTTTCTCCCCTCCCCCTTCACTCAAACCTCTTAGTTATTCTTCTCTTTCTCTTGCTCCATCTCATTCCGACATGCTTCATGTCTCTTTTAGAGCCCTTTCATTTGTTTCATTTTCTTCACACTCTTACCCCCCTTTCCTGTCACTGAGATGCGGTGGAAGTCCAGTTTGTTGTAATTCAAGGGGATTTGTACGTGACAAACCAATAATGAGCAATATCAGTTGAAAGGGAAGTTGCTGTTCAGCATTTTGAACTTTACAATAGGTTCACAAATGCTTGCTGAAAACATGAGTAAAATCCACATCTGAGGTTTCAAGGGAGCAGTCATTCATACCTAAAAGAACAGTCTGTTCGGGCATCTACTAACCAGCTTTGGAACATCTTGCTGTTAATAATACTTAATATAGGGTTAACTACAGTATGTCTCCTGTTACAGGACAATGCTGCATAATTGTATGTACTGATGATACTTTAAAAACTTGCATGGTCATGCACGAAGCGTCTCCAGTCAGACGAATGAAAATGTAAGTTCTTTATTTCATGTGTAAATCAGATCATCACTTTCTACGTCGTTTACTGGTTTTAATGTGGGTAATATGGTTGGGACATTAAAGGTTGTGATTTTATGTGTTCGCTTTAATTTCCTTTAACTAAGAGAATGGTGCTTAGAAGTAGAATGCCACTACAGGTAGTGCCTGATTTACGATGGAGATAGTTTAACAAAAGCTTCCCAAACTGTATTAATCATAAACTTGCGGAATTTCATATATAATGTGTATATCGTAGCTTAGCGTACCATAAACATGGTTAAAATACTTACGTTAACGAAGGTTGAGGAAAATAATTTATATTCAACTTGTTGTACAATAATGTATGAAATTTCATTGAATTTCATGAAGTTTATTGAGTGTAGCAACCACGGCTTTTCCTCACCAGATTTCCCACGTGACTCCCTACAACACACACTCCTAGAGTTCCTCATTTAGCACAGGAGGGTGCAGGAGAGTATCGAACTGACAATCGCTTGTCTGGGGAAATTCAAAATTCAGACTACAGTTTGTGCTGAATGTGCATTTCTGCTTATTATTGGATTCCCTTTAAAGAAAAAAAAACATTAATCAGGCCATTGCGACCCATCCATAACAGGGAGTGCCTGTCCTGCTTTTTTTAGTTGTAATTTTATCGCATTTTGGAAAGTGGTTAAAAAATTCTTGCATTGTGAAGCTATACATGTCTTCCATTATTGTTTGGCCAGCCATGCTGGGACAGTTGTCATGGATATATGTCATAAAATATTGTCAGTTTTGGTAGTTGATTTTTGAAGAGATGGTAGAATCTACTCTTGAATGTACTCTAATATGTGGCTATGCATCTCTAACCTCCTCCTTGAGTCTGGTAACTTGGATATAAAGGACATAAATGGACACATTTAAATAGAAGAGTCTTCACAACATCATGATAAAAATGTCTTTTTCTTCACTCAAAGTCTATGCCTTGGAAATAGCAAGATGTTTGCATTGTCAGACTGGAGTTTGACTCAAACAGTGATTACCAACCCCTTAACCTTAACCCTTAACGTTTCCCAATGTCATATAAAAACATTCATACAACTGATACAGAATGCTGCTGTGATCAAAAGTTCTAAAAAAATGACCAACGGCACAAATTTAAACTGTCCTGACAAATATTTAAAGAGCAGGCATGTTCCTTTCCATGCACCTTTATTTGGAGTATTCTCCTCCACACATTTTCTTTGATCTTTTCAGGGAAACATCCCCAAAGTAAGCGGAAAAGTAAATATTATTCTAGTGATTGGGAAGACCATTAATTAATGTCGTGTCCTGCACTTTGCGCTTTGATTTGCTAGAAATGTTTACACCCTCCGTTCAGCGTGCATGCTACTGTCCTAAATGCTGTCCTCAGTTCAACCTCACAGCATATAATCTGTGATGATATATCTCGGCCCGATAAAACGCCTCCTAAATATCACAAGCTTTCACTTTGTTTGTTTCACAGATTCAGTCTGGCTTCACTTCAGTGGGAAGCTCTTTCTTCAGCCTCCTATTAACTGGATGAGTCAGCAGTGTGATGAACTATGGGGATGTTTCTGCTGGGGACAGCAAATGAAATGTGCAGCTGCATTAGGTTGAAACTATATAATAAAGCTGGTGAATCTGACATTTCTAACAGCTTATGTGTACAAATGGGGACGGCAACAGGCTGAATCTGTGCAACAGGGTAGGATGAAAGTGTGCGAGACTTAGGATGTCTGCTAAACTGTAAGCTGTGGTATAACCACAATCTCTCTAGATGTTTAAAACTAACATTGTATAGCACATTGTATGTTATGGTTTGTACCCCGGCCACAGAACATAGTCTTCTGTGACAGGGTGGAAGGAATGCATTCATTCAGTACTTCAAAATTTTAAAACCTCAAAAGTTGATCTATCCACTAATTGTAATGTAACCATGACCATGCTATTACAGTTGTTGCACTGCCAAACAAAAAGATGCACTTTTTTTTTGGTACCTCAGTTCAAAGCAGCTACGCGTTTTGTTCGTTTTGAAAATAAATGACTATGTCTGGACAGTTTGACAGTATATACAGTTTATACGAAAATGGCTTACTAGAGCACTAGAGTGGGCAGGGCTTCTGTTGGCAGGATTCTGCTTGCAAACAAGAAGGAAGGACAGTGGAGGAGAGGGACATTTCTGAGACAAAGTCTTAGTACACACTGCTCAAGATGAGGAATTTGTGATTAGCAGGGACCTCTGTTGTGCAGACATGGTTTGCTGTTACAAAATTCCTTACATGTACGTACATATGTAAATTCTGCCGCTTGACAAATATAGCTGGAGGCCAATCTTTATCATCATAAAATAAAGCATGCTAAGTATTTACGAAAGATAAAACACTTGTACTGCAGTAATTGGTGAAGAAGCATGTTCAGATAGGTTTGGCTGAATTCTTTGTTGAAATCTAGCAGATGGATAACGAATGTCAGTATGTTCTAGGTTTGTAAGAGCATGCTTCTGATTTAAACAGTTGAAATGAAACCGAAGAAGCTTCTAAAAACGTTGATCGACTTGTGTAATTTGAGTTGAGGTCAAACAGTTATATGGTGAATGCCAGCAGCAATTAAGTGTTGATTTTTTAAGGCAGGTAGGATGGTAGGCTTATTTATTTACAATTCTAGGTATCAACTGAGTTAGAAACATAATTTGATTTAATGCATGTCTAAGGAATCTGAGAACCTGAAGGAAACCTGGAGGGACTATTAAGGGACTGGACTATGGACCAGAAGGTCCAGGGTTGAAATCCTACCTCTGCAAAGCCACCACAGTTGGGTCTCTGAGCAAGGCCCTTAACCCACAATTGCTTGGATTGTAAGATTGTATGAATTGTGAGTTGTTCTGGAGAAGGACGTCTGCTAAATGACATACATGTAAATGTAAACCCACATACACACAGACAGCAATCAGGCAGGGTCTCTGGAGCTGTGATGTGTCAGCTCTACCTATATAATATGGCATATACTGCGCTAGAGGAGTTTGAGCACGTCTGTAAATGACCACAAACTTTACAGAAAACTACGTGAGAAATATTACGTTTCATGCAAATGTTTCCACACACGTTTTAAAACACATTGGAAACATGAAAATTGAGCACATGCAAATGCCAGGGCCTGGGAACTTTTTCAGATGATTCAGCAGTTCAGTTTTTAAGGGTTTAAGAACATGTAAATAAAGGTAATTAAAATTTGCAGCTTTTTAATTTTTCTTGCTGCCTGTATGGAGTTTGCATTTGATCTGGGTTCTCTGGTTTCCTCCCACATTCCAGAGACATCCATTAGGTTAACTGGCATCTCCGAAAGGGTCCCAGTGTGAGTGAGGGAGTGAAATATGTTTCCTGTAGCAGTTTTATGTAGAAATTACTTGCACAAGACTGTATCCCAGCAGGTAATATTGGTGTCAGCAAGACGTCTTCTGCAGAACTGTTTTGACATCTGAATATAAGGACCTTGTCGGCTCAGTCTCAGCCATGACTGTTTTAGTGCTATTGCAGTGTTTATTGGTTTGCTTGCATTACACACCAATGCTTGTTTTCTTTTGTTCCTGAGTAAAAATTGTGTTATAATGATGTTTACATGTGTTTGCCAGCACATCTGTCACTAACCATCTTCACACAACTTTGTTTTGTTCTGAAAGGAGGCACTTGTCAGGAAACTTGTGAAATGCCACAATCACATCAGTACGTTCACGGTTGTTTTGCCATCCAGGTTTACATCCTTTCATAAAATGTGTTTTATCTTTCCCTGTATTCTATTTTAAGCTTTGTCTCTTCAACAGTTTGTGTGTCTATACAAATTCCAATCTCTGCATATTGTCCCCTGTTGTTTCCTACGCTATAAGACACTTGCCACATATTTTCCCTCGAGTGTCATATTATATGCCGTTCTTTTTCTGTCCTTGGTTAAAGCATGTGTGTTTTCTCTTCTCCGGCTCATCTTATTTTCCTCTGCTTTCTGTCATATGTATTCTTAGCTTTCACCCTTCCTGTGCAGGACAGAGGTGACAGAGTGCTGTTTGAAACCACTTCCCAGTTGTTGCTTGTTTCCTGTCCAGGCCACGTTCTCCTGTCTCATTTAAGGAGCAGGAAATGTAATGCCACTGACCTGTGCCGGTGTTCACAGCTCCCACTGGCCTGTCTGTGCTCATCAGTGAGGAAGAGTGAGTGGCAGCCTCGCAGAAGTACTAAAAACACGCAACAGTTGTAGATTTTTTTAGCCTATTGGACAGAGAAATGAACCAGGAATAGCGTGCAATTTGAGGCTGTGATTCACTGCAGGTGTTTCCTCACTTTTGCGACAGTCCAACGGAATAAGACTCAAATCTGAACATCTGTGCTGGTGTGTGTTGGCTCTCTATGCCTCGACACTGCCAAGAGGGTGCTATTTATATGAGTGCCACTGGCTGACTAGCTTGTAATCACCTGTGTTTTCAAGTTACAGTACTTATTTTTAAACCTGCACAAATACACGGACAAACCCATATTTACAGTGCTGTCCAAAAATCTTAGGTATTTGCCATAGATATGCCATTATATTAGCAACGTTATAATTCATTCGTGCATTTTCTCAGCCGACAACCCAGACAGGGCGCCAGTCCATCGTACACACATACTCACACTATGGGGCACTTTAGAGACACCATTTAACCTATCATGCATGCCTTTTGAAAGTGGGAGGTAACAGGGGAACCCAGAGAAAACCCACAAAGATACAGGAAGGACATGTAGACTCTACAGAAGTGGAGCTTGTTATTGGTTTGAGCTGACCAGGAGCACATGCAGTGGTTCTGTAGGCAATATAAAGTACTGATGTGAACAGGGTCTTAAGAATGCATTCTAATTCAATGACTTAAATCACACAGTATCCACTACTCAGTACCCTAATACAATTAATAGCCATCTTAACGTAAAATGCTTCAACATAAAACAAGTCATGGCAATAAAAGTACCGTAATATGTATAATACTGTGTAAATGTCTTACGCCACCATTAGAGTATATATTTCATAGTTTTAGTAATGGTATCATGACCTTATGTTGTTTTTTTCAGCCTCTCTCAGAATACAACCAGGAAATATAGAACATTTGTACAAAGTATTAAAAAACTACAAAACAGCTTCAGTAGGATACAGTGGAAAGTATTTATTACGACTTCTCCGTACAACAGCAGCATCTGGCAGCTTCATCAAGATGCTTTAATGCAGTGAAATAATGGTGTGGTATATTTATGCGTTCCCCTTATTTAGTCATAATATTCAATCACGTTTATCCATCTCAAATGTCCCTTGTTATCCGATGTTATCAGGACCCGTGTTACAAATTCTGTAATGTGTTTTCTGTCATGACAGATCCATTGCACAGAAGCTGGTCATTTCTTTTGCGCCAGCAAATTGATTTTACATGTGTAACAATGCACTTACAGGCATCCTGGCATTTAGTCGGTAAATGCTGTGGGCATTTCAGAAAATCTTTAAACCTGTAACAGAATGCCAGTATAAATTCTCTTACATAGACACAAATTGCTCACACAAAGTAACAACAACTGTGTTTGTTTGTGGTGACAGGACCTCAGATCCTTCCTGTACTGGCCTGTAGTGGCCCATGGGACAGGTTGAAATCATAATCTGGAAAGATGGAGCTCGCCTTCCTCTGGTGGCACTCAAGGGACTGTCATCTGCTCAGCAGCCTTTAATCTCTCATCTGGAGGCAATTTATTCCCATTTACACACCCACGACAGCATTTACTGTAATAGGAAGCACAATTACCTCTGCCTAGCCCCTATATGTTAGTCCAGAGCTGTGTTTGCGAATGTTCATATGCACTGCTTGGTATAATCGTTCCTCTTGAATTCACTTTTGGACAGCTGAACGCAGGTCATTTATAACCATACTTTCCTTATACTAGTTTGGGCATGTCCAGCTTGACACTGCAATTTTAAAATTGAAGAGAAATAGACTTTGTATGACACTTTTTCTCCTAAATCCAGATCATTCATTGTTTAATTTTGACCTCAAAGTACATAGCAGATGGAAAGAGTCAACTCTAGTGCAGACCCTGTTGTGCACAGCACGTTAACTTACTCCAAATGATGTTTGTCTCAGTCCATCAGCGCAGCAGAATGTGACAGATTGACACAAGCTGTGCTCCTTGTAAGGCTACTGACATGTGCGTAAGGTTAAAGCTTATTGGACAAATGGCTTTATGTTTCATTTCGAGCTACGCCTGGCCACACGCCTGGGGGCGGGTGCGTCTTGCCCTTAAAATAACATTTCACCATTTATTGGAAAATGTGCCCTGTTAGTGGATGCACTGCTTCTGTTTATGATGCTTGGTCAGTTGAACCATGTAACCAGTTTCCAGTAGGGCTGACTAACAGGAACCGACTAAAAGTTCAGTAAATCCATGCCGGTTGGACTCCAATAGAGCTGAAGTGATTAAAACTTACCATTTATTTACAAGGTTTGCAATTCGCAAAGATAATATAACAAGATGTGGTATTATTTAAAACAGCTTTGCACTGTGTAAGGCAACTAACTTCTGCTCTACACTAATGAAATAAGAAGTCCTCCGCTCTGGATGGCCAGTAGAAAGAACTTATCGATGGCTACAAATAAAGACCCTAAGACCCTATTCGGCCTGTGAAGGCACTTTATACAATACTGTGCAAAAGTCTTAGGCCACCATTAGATCAGAAATACCATTGTATATATTAATGTTGTAATGACCACATATAATTATTTCTCAGTGTCATTACATTTCTCAGTCTTATTACAGTACAACCAGAAAGTGCAGGAAATCTATACTGTTCACAAACTAATGAAAACTTCCCCTAATTTTTGCGAACAGTTTCAATGCAGTATTAAAGAAATTAGTAAAAGATAATGGGGTTTTACTGGTGTGTATACACTCACTGATCCTTTTATTACATGCACCTCCTTGTTTCTACACTCATTGTTCATTTTTCCAGATCCACTTACCATATAGATGCACTTTGTCATTTTGATGGAGTGTAGTCCATCTCTTTCTCTACCTACTACTGTGCCTCTTACTCTATTCTCTAATGGTCAGGACCCCCACAAGACCAGCACAGATGTGGTGCGTTAGTGTTTGTTGTGCTGGTATGAGTGGATCAGACATCAGTGCTGCTGGAGTTTATAAACACAGTGTACACTCTATTTGACTTTACATCTACAAGTTGGAGCAATATGATAGTCGTGTCTGAGACTGTAACTTATCAGCTGCTGAAAGTTCTGTGTTAGTCATCCTCTATTCCTTCATAAGTTCTGGACATTTTTTGTTGGTGGACTATTACATGGTTAGCTATAACTGAACAAATTATAAATCCTAAACTGCTATGGAGCTAATCCACTTCAGATTGTTTGCAGCTGGCTCTAAAAGTATTTAAAGCTGATGGTGTTTAGTGCTGTGGATTTGATTTGTAAATATATACCGAGGAGGTGATCTGTAAAGTTAGAAAGAGGTCTGAAATGAAAACAAGCAAGTTGAATAATTGAAGTTGTGCATTCAACTCTGGTTTTCCAACATATGACTGTATATAGTGTGTGTGTGTGTGTGTGTGCGTACAATCGTGTGTGTACAATAAGCCAAATTATTAAGACTGCACACAAACCCAATAACAAATATCACTGATTATCTTATTACATCATCACAAGTAGTAAGTGAACAGTTGGTTCTCATAGTCGACATGTTGGATTTGGGTGAAATGTCCAGGGGTGTAAAAAACCTTGGTAAGTTTAACAAGGGACAATTTGCTCTGTCCAGATGACTGGGTCAGAGCATCTCCAACAAGCTCACTGCTGACTTTGAGAAATTACTGGCAGTGGTCTGTGGAGGGTAAAACTATGAATCTGTGACAAGGGTGTTGTCACCCTTGACTTTCAGATGCATGAGAGCAATGAATCATTTCCCTTCTGATCCAAAAGCACTGAAGAGCTCCAGTGCTCATGTTGTGTTGATAATGGAAGGAATATTTCAGAACACGCAGTGTGATGACCCCTGTCCAGCATAGAAGGTATCCACAGTGGGCAGGCAAGTGTCAGAACTGGATCATGGAGCAATATGAAGGCCATCTGCTCAGTCTAATCTTCAGTGATTGAAACCATTATTACTCTGTATCTGTGTTCTAAAACCCCCAGCTGATCCTGCTACAGTTTTCATTCGAAGTTATATAATCTGCATAAGTGAAAAATGTTAGTGGAAAATTATATCTTTAAAGATATTACATTAATTTCTGAAATCATTAGTATTTGGTGTGTTCACCTTTTGCTGTAATGACAATGTGCAATCAGAACTTAAGAGTCCTGATTGTCGGGACTACTTGTTTATCCACAAAGCTTCTTATATGCATCGTGATGCGGAAGTGGATGATTCAGCATTGATTCACAAAAATCTATTATTTAAATGTCAACTGATATATATACTTTTTGTCACACACTATAATTTGAAGGAGGCAGAGGTTGTTGCCGATTGAAACACTTTTAATATTATTTTAAAACTTAATAATAATATTAAAAATCTGCACATAAAAACAGCATAGTCACCCACAAAGGCTGTAAAATATACAAAGTGGCTTGTTTAGTACTGTACATGCAAAGAAAACACCACATTTCATTATTATATGTTCGGTATTATTTTTCTATGCTATTTCAGTGCTTGAATATTACAGTTAATATTACAATCATTTTCCTTACATTTTGAAGTACAGGATACAGAAAATCCATTTTATTTAATTATTAAAGTACTTCAGTAAAAATGAAGTGTTTTGTCACGATTTGTTCAGTTACTTTTGGGGTTACACCTACTGAACTGTAAAAATTTCCTTTAGCTAGTGGGGCTGTAGTTGATGATGGAGGAACAGCTGAAGCAGAGAAATACTTTAGTGTGTGGGCTAGAGCTGTTTCCAGAACACAAGCTCAGAAAAGAGGAAATGTGGTTACCTATAGTTAAGAGCATAAAGTATATTACCAGACCACAATGCTTGAGACTCATATAGCAGCATTAGCTATAGCAACATAGCTAGTAGGGGAAGAACCAGAAGGTTACACAGCAAAGAGGGCTCACATGAAACATCAGCAACTCACCTCCTAAGCAATCAACAACCCTTAGTGATCACACTAGAGAGGCAGTGCAGCAAATGAACGAACAGTTAAATTGTTTAAATCTAAAATATGTTTAAATTGGTTCTCTTCATCTTCTTTCAGGATTTGTGTGAAATCTGATAATGATTTAGATTCAATTTATACAGAAATATAGAGATTTCAGAAGGATTCAACAATTCATTCATACAATTTTGAAGCATGCCAAATGCTTCCACTATTAATATGGGGGACAAGTTATATGCGTTTTTACATTTTTAATGCAGAAATCACAGGTGGTATGAAAACTGCATTTGCAGGTTATGGGATCCAGCAGCTTTAGTGATTCCCACACACAGACTTTACTTGGGCGAGTCGCCCAGATATACTAATTGAAACCAAAGTCTTTGGTATTCTGTTAAAAGACGTGGACGTGCTGCATATTTTATAAGCACCGGCCAGGTAAAGCTACTAATTTTCTCCTTATTGTGACTTGGTGTGCCTCAGTGCATAAAGCAAGGTCCATGGTAGGGTGAGCTTGGTTTTATAAGAATTTGATTGTCTCATGCAGAGCCATGGCCTTTTGGGATGAACTACAATGGAGACTGCAAGTCAGGTCCTCTCGTCCAGTACCAGTGTCTGAACTCACAAATGGTTTTCTGGATGAATGGTTAATAATTCACACAGACACACTCAAATCTTGTAGAAAGCCTTGATGACGATGTCCCAATACTTTTGTTCATATAGTATATTAAATAGAATGACTTCTTATAATATAAAAATAATTTATTTATATAGTGGGTGATGTAGAAGTTCAAGTAAATGTGATAAATGATTGAAAGGTAGTCAACGAAAGCGCAATCACAAGAAAACAAAAGTTTAAACATTCACAAAAGAAACACCCGAAGACTAAGATAAAATGAACTAAGAACTAAGATAAAATGGCAGTAAGTTGATATATTTAATCGTTTTAAAAGTCATTTTCCTAATTCCAAAAAATGTGCACTGGTGTGTTTTAAAATAGGTGGTTGAAATAGGTGGTTTCATTGTGAATGATGAAAGCATTAAATTACGGAAAAAATGTTTGTCACAATAATTAGCTTAGAGATTTTGTATACATTTCCCATTTCAGTCCCCAGTACCCTCGCAAGACACATTTTTTTACAAGGATCCAAGAAATCTTCACAAATGTTTAGTTACCAGACTGTTTTGTGCATCTCTTAAATGTTTGTGTGTCACATCCCATACACCATGGGATTAAATGTTAAAATCACCCCAGGGCCTCAGGCTGTCAAATATGTCTACTTTTTTTTCCTTTCCTCATCAATAGGAGGAGCATTGTCAATTCGCTATCTCATAATGCACCAGTATTATGAGTACTATTTTCAATGTTTTGTGTGGCCATCATTATTTTCTAGTGCTGCATTTCTTGGGCCTGGAGTTCACTGGAGTTTCACAGTTTGCCACTGGAATCCTCTTTCACTAGTCCATGATGACATCACAGAGCTATAGTATCAGTTCTTGGAATGAAACCAGAACATACAGTTTTGAATAACTGAATAAATCTGAATAAACGCCGTTGAGCAATACCAGCTTTTGGCAGCTTCATTGGGATGCCAAAGTCGACCCTGCCACCGTCTGAAGAAGCATGATCAAGAAGGAGAACAGGGTGAAAATGCAGAGATAAGATCTTCCAAATCTTCCAAAGATTGGCATGAAAATCAGTGAAAAAGAGCATATGCGAATTTTTGGGTGTAACCAACACTATGATGTATATGGTTGTCATTGCCAAAACTGTCTAATGGTGGCCAATACTCAATATAAATGCTTGTTCTGACCTGTTGACTGGTCCCGCTACTATTTTAATGCACCTTAATTTATCCTCTACTCTGTAAATACTGCGTGAAGTTTCTCAGCACAGACTACAGAAGAATGTTCTGTGCTTCAGGTCTGTCTACTGAAAACAAAGAATTGTCACAAATGGCACAGCTTTATCATCCTTCTTTCGAAAAGCTCATCCATTTTATATCTATCTCCATATCTACTCTCTGCTATCCACTCTCTAGCAGTTTGCTGGGGGCCAAGGCATCACAGGGGCCAAAGCTAGCCAATACATTTGGCTAGAACAATTCAATATGTCTATTCAGTTCTGTTTAAAATGTTCGGCTCACAAGTGTGACTGTAATATAATCTGCTTAGTAGGAGTTGAAACTATTATTATATATGCCTTCATACATAAAGGATATCATTGAACATGTGAACATCCACCATTTAACCATTCAACTGTGGCCTTCTCACTGTAACCATTTTAATAACAACATTGCCCATTCTCAATTATTTACTACACAATTTGAATAACTAATGCTCTCCCCATTTCTGTCTGAAGTAAGTAACATCCCCACCCTGCTTAGCAATTACTGATGTGCCTGCCGAAAGGCTGACAGTACATCTTTCAATTGAATTCATCCCTGCACTCTTTACCAGACTAAAAATGTTACATGTTAAAATATTTTCTAGTGTTGTTTAAAGATTGTATGTAGTTTGTATGTATGTAGTTTTAAAGTACAGTCATTCTCTAGAGAATAGAATTTAAATAATAATGTAGTAATATTGTATATTAAATTGTATATTAACTATAGCATACATGTATGGATGTATGGAAGAAACTGTTAAAAAAGATGAAGGAAAAAAGCTTTTATTTTACAAATGAAAAATAAGTAAATAAAATGATACATTAAGAAAAATAAACCTGATCATTTGAATGCATGTTTGCATTAAAACATTATTTCATAATATCGATTAGGGACCCAAGGCTAGTCACAACAACACCTAGATGTGGTAGTGAATGTAAAATAAAACAAAAAAACAAAATCTTTACTCACCTTTAGCAATTATTCTGAAACGGCTTGCACAAATTGAACTTTAATAATACCTTAGTCTCACATAAATCACAGACAGAAATCAGTCTTTTGAAAATATGCCTGATATTTGATCAGATCCTTTTCCATAATTAAAGTGGTATGGTGGTTTGAATACATTTTTCAGTATTTTGCTGAGCTTGCATTTGAAACCTGTAAACAATGGGTAGAAACAGGATAGTAACCAAAGCCAGGATGATCAACATTATAGTATAAATTCTACAGAATAGGATAACGTCATTATAACTTAAATTTTTCCTTTTGCTTAAGTACAGACAAACTGTTTTATAAACTGTACCTCTCTGACTAATGTTTCTCTTTCTCTAACCAGAGTTCCTCTTTGGTCTCTTAAGACAGCATAATCTTTTTTGTCCGTAAATAATTGTGTTTACCATATACAGTTTTATTTCCTGCTATTGAGGGGTTTCATGTTTGTGACCAAATAACCATCTAAAAAGATCCCTCATATCACCTGCAAGTGGCTAATCCATCCATTAAGCACACCTTCCATACACAAAGACAAGGACTTGCTACGTGAGGCCTTGCACATCTCCACTGTATTGTGCCAGATTTCAGGGGCAGCTTACACTCTGGCTCGGACTGCCTGGAGGTATGTGCCAACCTGCATTATGTAAGACTTTCCCAAACCTCCCCCGTCCCAGCTAGCTCAAACATTCATTCCATGAACAGCATCCAAGACCATTGTGGTGAGGTGTTGCATTGACACATAGTTTGCCTAAAATATTATCAAACTTTTTAAATGAGTTTGTCCCACATGCTTTCTCAATAACACACTTACGAAACCCTTTCAGCACTCGTCTTTCAGAAGTGTAGTATAGCTAAAGTGGTGATAAATCTTGTTTAGTTGCCTCACTGTAAAATATTTTAATGCACCTCCCTGTATTCGAACAGCATGCACATGAGCTTGAGACTGATGTTCTGTTCCTTCTCAAGTTAGGGACGTGTCGACCCTTTCTTGACATATACATGCAGGGTTAACACAGAGGTACCCAATGCAGGTCAGGGATCCACAGATTTGTCGAGCTCAGAGCCTTATCCTTTCTCATGACAGGGAAATCTCACAGGCTAATGAATCATGATATGAGAACAGCTTGCAAATTTGCTTCTCTAGTTAGCTGAATGACTGTTCAGGATCTCAAGCCAGATGACACACATTTAGCATTACGTGGGTTTGTTTAACTACAGTTTACACCTTTTTACACATTACGTTGTTATCCATTATTATTAATAATTATTAATAATAATAATTAATATTATTATGAATAATATTTATTTAGCAGAAGCCCTTATCCAGAGCGACTTACAACTAATACAGTCTTAAAATCAGGCAATTAGGTGTTAAGGGGCTTGCTTAAGGACCCAACAGTGGCAACTGGACAGGGATGGGATTTGTCTGAAAAGGTTACAATATTCAATGGAGCATACATTTCAGTAAGGGTCTTCATAATTATTTGTGATGGGCCGGTTGCAGGATTTCATTCCATTCACATAATCCGTTAGCAGCCAAACATGATAGGAATCTGAAGACCAAGATCAGTACTTATCTTCTGCTTGGGTGGCACAAAAGCCTGAAGCTACACCTACCCTTTATGGACAATCTGGAAAAGCCCTGCATTTCAGGACACAGATACTGAACAGACAGCAGGAACGTGATATATCTGTCTGCTGGCCTGGCCACATCAGAGAGAAGCTGAATTGATATCTGAGAAAAAAATGTGCAATCCTGCTATCCTCAAACCCACATGTGCTGTATTCCAAGCATTTTTGTGGTTGTTGTTTTACTAAATTAGTGGTATTTGGCAGATATTATTTCATTTGTTACTTAATACGAATTCAAACAATGTGCCAATCCAGGTGTGTGTGTGTGTGAGTGTGTGTGTGAGTGTGTGTGTGAGTGTGTGTGTGTGTGTGTGTGTGTGTGTACTGTGTATCCTGTGTATGCGCAGGGTTTAGCTTGTGTATAACTGTTTTAGGCTTTAGTTCATGTTTTCAGTGGTATTTCTGACACATTTATGTATTATTTGCATGCAGTTTTTTGGGTATATACTTTTCATTTCTATATTACAGTAAAAGTAAAAGACTTTGTGACTGTAATAATGTCCTGTCAGTGACAAATTAATCACTGCTTTAAAAGTTAAAGTCCTATCTATTCGGTGGATGACTTGACTCATTGATTGACACTGTATCAATAATACCATTAATAAAAGTAAACAGTGATTCTGTCTAATCTGCTCCCTTTTTTTCTTTTTGATCTTTTTCAGTGCTTCCCCTCAGGCATGCCAAACAGCACCTCTAAAGGTAAGAATGCATCATAGTATATGATTTACTTTCAGTGACTGCTATCTTTTATAGGATTGATGTGGCTGATAAACAAATCCTACAGGGGAAGAATAAAAGTAGACATGGTTACTTTAGCATCTCAGTTTCATCTTAATCTGTTCCCAGTTATGGAAAATCCAAGTCTTTTTTGGCAAGTGTAATCATGAACTGCTATGAGTTTCAGCAATGCAGGTCTAAAATAGAAAAAAAAAAAAAACTTTGACGTCATGGATATTGACTCAATATTTAATTTTAAATTACATCTTAAATGTTACTTTTTCTTTATTAGGTGTAGTGACAATAAAGGCATCTTTCATGTTAAATCTAGCCTTAATGAAGTCTCTGTGTCTTTTCACTCTCCCTGCATTTCCAAACAGGGGATTTTATTTTTCTTCATGCCACATATGATTAATTCCTACTCTTTAACCTCACAGTTCATCCATATGTTAAATCATCATACTGAGATGCTGTTTGGACAGACTAAAGCCACCAAAGCCCCTGTGTTGTCTGTTTTCATTACTGGATGAACTGTGTGGGGAGTGGCAGTGCAATTAGCAGCTTTGAAATCTCATCTTACTGTCTTTATTGCTCACTCTCTCATAATAATTACTAGCAGATGTAGAAGCAAAGTAGGCCAGAAACAGAATTCTCTATATAATTAAACATACATGAATACTGCCTTGTGCGATATATATCACGTATTAACTATGTTTAAAAGACAATTTTCTCATGAGTTCATCTGACAGGGTATATTCATCAGGTTAAGGACTGAGTTGTAACTGAAATATATGGAGAGAAATCAAATTGAAACAATGTATCATGGTTGATGGGAGTGTTATTCTATTTTAATGTATAATAATCTGAAGCGACAGTGTATGGATTTGGTTTTTATGGTGACCCTAATGTTTGGGTCATGTAGGCATCTTAACCATTTCCCATTTATTTGTCTGAGTTTATCTGAGTTTTTTGCTAGACTTACAAATATACAAAATACAAAATAAAAACAGGGCAACATTTACTCAAATTTGTACACAGTCCTGTCGCATTATTATGACCACACTTGCTACACTCACTGTCCAGTATATCATCAGTATATCAGTATAGCAGAGGTGTTTTTAGAAACTCCAGCAGCACTGTTGGTCTGATCCACTCATACCAGTACACACCACCACCACATCATTGTCAGTACACTGCTGAGAATTATCCAATACCCAAATAGTACCAGGTCTGTTGGGTCATGTGGGGATCCTGACCACTGAAGAACAAGGCTAAAGGAGGATCACAACGTATGCAGAGAAACTGAAGGAATATCATTTGTAATCATAGAACTACAGCTTCTACAGTGCTTCTGTGTGGGTGTAGAAACGAAGGGTGTTCATAAGATTTTGTATATCGTATTTGAGCAAACAACTATAACTGGCACACACAACATAAAAGTTCAAATATCAGAATGGCTAAAAGGAGAACTAAAGTGGCAAAGTGGCATCCAGTGAAGGGTAACTTCTGTCTGCGTTTAGATCAGATTCTTTCAGCTAACTAAGTAGGCAACTCACCTTGCTTCAGTTAATTTAAAAACAAAACAAAAACAAATGAATTAAAACCAAGCAGACAGCGTAATTAATGTTAGGCTGGGCCAGAGAGAGGTGACAAATGGAGATGGGAAACAATCAAATAATCAAAATGGAGTGTGTAATACAGTTGGGATGAAATCCAGAATGCTGGAACAGAAGAGGCAGGAATAACAGCTAATTGGCTCTAAAATCAAATTTGTATAATGGTAATAAAATGTATAGTACATTTTGGGGTAAGAAATATAAATAAATACACAAATCTCTGGGTTTACTTGTCTCGGTAATCAATTTTCTACTTTGGTTTTTGGTTTTCTACCAGCCAGTAATAAAGCCACAGAAAAATGTAATGTAAACTTTAATATTAAACTGTCATTATACTTTATATACTGCTAATATATACACTCTCCTCCAAAAGTATTGGAACAATGAGGCCAATCCTTTTATTTTTGCTGTAGACTGAAAAAATGTAAAACATTAAAAGATGAATATGAGACAAAAGATCAACATTTCAGCCTTTATTTCCAGGTATTTACATCTGGATCTAATACACAGTTCAGCAGATAGCATTTTTCTGAACCCACCCATTTTTTGTGAGAAAAAGTATTGAAACGTGACTGTGAGGTGTGTTTTGTTGCCCAAGTGTGTCCTGTTACATTGAAACAATGCATAGTGCTGAATGTCTATGCCCACTTTCAGATTTAGGTTTCACCTGCGCAGATTGTGCATTTATAGTTAGTAACTAACATGAAAACCAGAAATCTGTATATAGATGAAAAACAAGCAATTGTGAAGCTGAGTAACATTGTGCCTGCTATAAAGCAAGATCAGCAACAACCTTTAGAGGGCAGGAGTGAAGGAATCACAACCTACTATTCGCACGAAGACTTCATGAACCAAAATACAGAGGCTTCATCGGAAGATGCAAACCACTAATTAAAATTCTAAACAAAGAATTTGCAGAGAAGTACAAAGATAAGCCTCAGAAACTTTTGTGTGAAAGCTTTATGGACTGATGAGACAAAGATTTACCTTAACTAGTGTGATGGAAAAGCTAAAGTTTGGAGAAAGAAATAATCTGCTCATGAACCCCAAACATACAAGCTTATCTGTGAAAAACAATGAATGTTATGTCATGGAGTGGGCTTACATGACTTCATCTGGAACGGACACTTTAATCTTCATTTATGATGTCGCCCATGGTGGCAGCAGTACAATGAGCTCAGAAGTCTACTGAAACATTTTGTTTGTCAATTTATAAAAAGATGTAACCAAACTGATTGGGAGATCATTTAGTATGCCTCATGATAATGACCTTAAACACACTGCCAAAAGTACAAAGGAGTTCATCAGGGGCAAGAGGTGGAAGGTTTTGGACTGGCCTATTCAATCTCCAGACTAAAACCCTATAGAGAAACATTTTACCTGCTAAAGAGGAGACTGAAGCAAAAAAATAAAATAAATAAAATAAACAACCACTAGAAATGTGATATTTTTAACTGTGTATCGGATCCAGATGTAAATACCTGGAAATAAATGCTAAAATGTATTTTTTAATGGAAAACCTAAATGTTTGAGGTTGGCCGCATTGTTACAATAATTTTGGAGGGAAGTGTGACTCCACAGTTGTAAGCACTTTGCTTGCAAATATATTGTATTGACAAAAATTTGAGAAAACTGTAAAACAGAAAGTATTGGAGAGCCGCAGTAATAGTTTCGTGTGTATTTCTACCTCATTGTAACATCCTTAATTACATCTATTAACTAATTACCATGCATTATACTGATGTGTTAGAACTGAAAATCTCTGACACGACTGTCTCTAAACATCCTTGTTGCAGTAATACTGTTTCAGGAGGTATGGGGACGAAGCTTTTGTCGCACCATCGAGACACTGGTGGAGGTGGTGCAGGAGTATCCCGGAGAGGTAGAGCACATGTACAGCCCATCTTGTGTGCCACTGGTTCGCTGCTCTGGTTGCTGTGGAGACGAGAATCTGGAGTGCCATCCTACTCTCACCGCCAACATCACTATGCAAGTATGTCACAATCACAATGAGACACTAGTCAAAGATCAAATATAAAGATCAAAATTTGTTGATAATTAGCTGAAAAGTGCTTCCTAGTACTCTAAACCTCGTGTTAATACAAGTAAGCAATTGCCTATGGACACAAATCAACCAGAACCAGCTAGGATCTGATAAAATAAACAAACACACAAGGAAAGGGTTTTATTTTTCATTTATTATTTTCTTGAGCATTTTCAGTCTTTTTTTTAAATGCTGAGTGAAGAGGTGACTTTTTAGTCACCACTTGAAGACAGCAAGCGGTGGACATTTGGTGGAAGTTCATTCCAAACCTGGGTGTGAGTGAATAGTATGATGGACCTGTTGTTTGTTTGAAAGCTATGCATTTATGGACAGTATTACAAACAACAGGGTAGATCAGCCAAATAAATGAGACTCGATGAGTGCATGTGAACCAATATGTATAGTTATAGGAGACAGTAAATTTATAATAAACACATATATAACAAAACAGTAGTACTTACAATAGGACTGGAACATACAATTAAGAACACCATTCACATCTTGTTACAAATAGGTAGTGAAAAGTCATACACACAGACACGAGTAGCTTAAACCAGAAAAAGTCTCTAAACACATCAACCGAGTCTGTAATCCAAACAGGAGCGAACAAGCAAGTGAGCAGTCAACCAGTAAGTTAGTCACAAACAGAGACAGACAGAGAGGAAAAACACACACACACACACATACACACTTTAACTCCTGGTTCTCCTTCTTGTGGATCCACAGTGTTGATTGGATGTTTAAATGACCAGTTGTTTATGGCCACAACATCTGGAATTAAATGACTTGAGTCTGGATTTTTAGTTCCTACTATATTTTTTGGGGAATTGTTGGGATCTCATGTTGAAACCAATAAGCATTGATCAGATGGACAGCTCATAACTGAATTAGACTGTAGTTTATTAGATACAAGTCTATCCACTGAACCCTACAGACTTTGAAAATGATTTATACTAGGGTCAAGGATATCTTAAACAGAGGAAAAGGGGAGTATATAATAAAATCATATAGAAAATTAAAAGCAACTGGAAGGTAATTGTTGTCAGATATATCCTGTCTCTATATTTAAATACGTTACACAGATCAAAGCAGATTATACTGCGGACAGAGTGTGTTATAAAACGACTGCCGTCTCTGAGTCATTCTGAATGTACGGTCATGCAATTTGTTGTGAAGTAATGGAGGTTTATATAGAATACAGATGATTTTTGCAGTGGATCAGTAGAGCTGTTGCACACAGAAACCAGACAGGGATCCATTTAAATTGCAGGCTTTCCAAGATGTTGCATTAGTTCTTAACTGTAAACAGACATTTTTATTAGAAAAGGAACAGCATAAACTGTTGAAAATTATACTCTACTAAGCAGAATGAAAGTGATTGAGAAATACTGGTTTGCATTATTGCTCACATCTGTTGGGAGATTTAGGACTTTGCATGATTTAGGTCTCTGATGCAACAAACCATCTGTAGGTCATTGGAGACCATTGTGAAGTTGTGTTTAACATTCCACTGCACTTTTTGCAATGTGCACCCAGTATATTTAATGAAGTGTGTGAGGATGGTATTTTTTTTTCTCTGCCAAAAATGATATTGCTGTTTTTAGCTGGGTGGCTCGGTGGGTAACACTGTTGCCTCACAGCAAGAAGGTCCTGGGTTCAATCCCAGGTGGCAGCGGTCTGGGTCCTTTCTATGTGCAATCGGCATGTCCTGCCCGTGTCGGCATGACATCACCATGCCATCACCATCACCGTGCCACCTGGGCAAAGCCCAACCAACATTTGGTTGGCATAATTATAGTGAATCTTCACTTTGACACAGTGACACATTGTTAGTGCAGTCGCCTCATAGCTCCAAGATTCCTGTTCAATCCAAACATCAGGCCCTCTTTATAGTCTGCATGTCCTCCCTGTATCCACGTGGGTTTACTTTGGGTACTCCGTGTTCCTCTCAAATTTCGAATACACACAGTAGGTGAATTGGTCACTCTAATCTGACCCATGACTAATATGTTGATGTGACCTTGTGTCAGTCATAAATATGACCACTGATGCTGATGCATCGTTAAATAACAACGAACAATAATAATGGACCAATAAATTATACAGGCTGGCCACATCATAAATTATTATGTTTACCAGCAGGAGAAATTTGGAGACTTTAAAAAAAATAAAAAAAATATTTCTTGTATATCTGTTGTCCAGTTGTTAAAGCTGAAGCCAGCAGAGCAGGGGCAGGAG
The DNA here is from genome assembly GCA_034779995.1 of Parotocinclus haroldoi. Classification (NCBI taxonomy): domain Eukaryota; kingdom Metazoa; phylum Chordata; class Actinopteri; order Siluriformes; family Loricariidae; genus Parotocinclus; species Parotocinclus haroldoi. Next base: position 20,374 of record JAUZST010029169.1, on the reverse strand, counting down.
TATGTGGAGATGAGTTTTGTGGAGCACAAAAGCTGTGAATGTAGGTAAGTAGAAAACAATTTGTTGGTGTGATTTATTCTCCGGTATTTAGTTAGCAAAGCTGTTCTATTAAATAATTGAGTAATAACCACTAATGTAATAGAACTCTTTCTTGTTTTTTGGACTTGGTGCTCAGACCTCGAAAACCTACACCAAAACATGAAAGGTGATTTACGGAGTTATTTATTATCATTGATTTTCATGAATAGCTGTCACGACTACATTAACAAAATCACTGAAAATAATACTGTTTTTTTTTTTATTGTAGGTTGAAGCCGAGAGGAAGGGGGAGGAAAAGGAAGGAGAAACAGCGAGTAAAATATTGTGATGGGTAAGAATTACAAACCCAGACAATTCTTAAGCATATGTAATCACATGACCTAAGGGTCATTAAGAAATTCAAATTCAAATTTATTTATATAGCGCTTTCTTACAATGGAGCATTGCCTCAAAGCAACTTTACAATATTATATCATCTTAAAAGGCTAATCCCAAATTGAGCAAACCTAGGGTGACAGTGGAAAGGAAAAACCCCTTGAAAGTAGTAGGAGGAAATCTTGGGAGGACCAAGACTCAACAACCATCCTCCATGGGTGACCTAGATGGTTCATTAACGTAACAGTATATTAAATTATAGCAAAATTAGGTAAGTTACTATTTAAATCAATAGCAAATCAATAATACAATTTAAATTAGTAATAAAATAAATAAACTAAATTCTAAAACAAAATAGATTATAAAATGAGTCATCAGTGGGAGGTCCTTAGAAGCACTCCGTCTCCTAATGTCCAAACGATGGAGGGAGTTACTGCACTCTGGTGGGACTGGGTTCTGTTGACGAAGACCAGTATCGATGATGCTGAGCTGGAAGAACATCTAGGATTGTGGTGCTGGAACTGGTACCAGACATCTGTTCTAGTGCCTAATGTTTAATGTAGAAGTGCTGCAAAATAAGGTACTGACATAAAAACTTTGTCTTCTAGGTGCCAGCCTCCACGAAGGTAAATGCAATCCCATCCTGTTCTTTGCCCATCCTGTTCTGCCAGCACCTTCAGTGTAGCCACATCATCCTTTACAGCTTCCCGCATCGCCTTATTCACCAGATCCAAGATGCAAAGTTTTTATGCTGCTGGGAATATCACCAGGGACATGTCCTATACAGGAAGTGCCTTTTGAGAGGTGACACCCTCTGACAGACTTCTCACAACTCTTGAGAAGCAAAAAAGCACAACAGTGGTGGGCCATTCTCAGTTTTTGAGGAAAAAATAGCTCACAGGACACTGGCTCTTTTATTCATTTTTTCATTCAGTTTCATACCCACTTAATCCAATTCAAGGTGGCGAAGAGCCGGAGCCTAACCGGCACAGGGCACCAGACAGGAACCATCCCTTGACAAGACGTCACATCCATCACAGAGCACGCCCCGAATACATTCATACAGAGGGACACTTTGGAGATGCCAGATGTTGTTGAAATGTGGGAGGAAACCGGAGCACCCGGAGGAAACCCACACAGACACAGGGTGGACATGCAGTTCGTGCTGGGAATTGAACTGGGGATCTTTGAGCTGTGAGATGACAGAACTAACCGCCGTGCTACTGGGCTGCCCCTAGCTCTATTGTTGTTATTATTATTATTATTATTATTATTGTTATTATTATTATTATTATTATTATTATTGCTGTCGTTGTACCGCACCACATCTTCATATTTATTGCTTGGAAACCTCATGAAAGGCTGTGTTTAATTTTTTTTAGACTGAATACTCAGCTGAAGTTTGGCATGAGTACAAATTGGGATTTTTATTTATCTAATCACCAAAAACATTTGGTAATACAAAAAAAACCCAAATCCTTATTTTTGTGCTTCCTTTAGTCTCACACTTATTGGTCTTTTCACTGTGTATTTTCAATATACATGGAATTCCAAATATGGTTTTACAATAACCGAAAACTGCGGCAAAGCACGAACCTGAGCATCCTTTGCCATAGCTTATAATAAATATTCTCATCACTTCCCATGACACCAACCTTCATGTTGTTCCATCATCAACTCTGATGGTTCTGCCTTCTTACTCAAAGAAGAAGCCTTCCAGATGATCTTCTTTCTATAGTTATGCAGTTCATAACCAATTCATCAGCATGGAATAAATCCATTTGGACTGTGTTCTAAAGTGGTACAGTTATTGACGTGAGACCTACTGACATCTACTGGCAACACAAAACAAATCCTAATGATTTGTATGACAACTGTTCAAGTTGAAGACCAGAGCCATTCATTCACCTTCTTCTCTGTTTGATCCTGGACAGAGTTGTGGGTGAACCGGTGCTTAGGGCACCAATTAGAACAACAAACCCAAATAGGGTCCAATCCACACTCATATCTACACACATTTTAGAGACACCAATTAACCTAAACGTGCACTGGGAACCGCATGGGATTGAACCCAGGAACGTTTAGCTGTGAGCCAACTGTCCTATTCACTGAGCCATTCTGCAACCTGATGTGTATATCATACAGTGATTATGCAGTGGAAGAGACCATTCAAAGTTTGAAATGACTTATATTATATATGTTAATTAAAATACACTGGTCACAAAAATTAGGGGATAATTCATTAAATGAAATATCCCCTAATCTGAGCAGTACACTTCTATGTCAGCAACATGTTGATTCAACCAAAAACAATATGCTGCTAATAATGTATGGCCCTAGTAATATCAGTTTAAGGCTGAAACATTAGGGATTTTACTTTATTTGAACCCTGTCTATTCCCAGAGAACATCATTTGCTGACACGTGTGTTCTGAATGTGACTCCAGTCCATCACAGGGCTCGTTAGGGGTTACAGGTTTAATGTTGGGGATGGTCCCAGACCAGTGTGGCCTCCCTCAAACACAGTGAATCATGTCTGTATGTGATGCCTGACCCAGCTGAAAGGCACCACTGTAACTAAAACTTTGCAGCATTGAGCTAATGTACACAAAAAAAAAATTGTGAGCAGTATATTACACCAATGAGTGCTAGGAGACACAAGTTCTTAACCAAATTAATATTGTTTAAATCCTCGTTGCTAAGGATTGTATTAACACTCCAGAAGATAAATGCTATATATTATACTTCCAACTGGCAACATGTTTATTGTGCTGTTAAGAGGAGCCACTTACAAAACAAAAACTGTTTCCAGTTAGATATATATTGTACATATATTAATGATGTATTTTTGTTGTCCCTGTTAATAAATACACTATCTAAAATGTTGGTCTTTTGTTAAACTGTACATTGTTATAGAACTCTGAACTATGAAACTACTGTAAGATTATAAACAGTATTTTTTATATATACTAGGCTTCAAGTATGAATGATGATAAGAGCTCAGTCATGGAATAAATGAAACGCTCATAACCTTTATAATAATGGATTTTTAAACAATGCCATGTAATTTCTGTAAACGTTTGTGGGTAGTGTTGTGTCTGACTTTGTGAGCCTTTTGTGAACCCTTTGCAGTGTGAACTCACTGGCCACTTTATTAGCTGCATCTGTTCTGTTCAGCTGATTGTTAACTCAGATATTTAATTAGCAAATCACATGGCAGCAACTCAATTCTTTTTTGTGGACATAGCGAAGAAGGCCTGCTGTAGATTAAATCAGGCATTAGAACGATTTTTAAAAGGGGCATTTAAGTGACTTTGAACTTGGCATGGTTATTTATGCATGACTCTTCTATCCGCACGGTTCAAGTCCCCGATTGATGCGGAGTCCACTCATACCCACGAAAACGTGACGAGCGAATACTTTGACCGACGTGCCGCATCGCCTGTCGATAAAGACACACACACATATCAATGCCAATTTAGAGACACCAATTAACCTAACACACATGTACTTGGACTGTGGGAGGAAACCGGAGTACCCAGAGTAAACCCACACAGAAACGGAGAGGACACGCAGACTCTAAAAAGACACAGGCTACTCCACCCTGGGATTGAACCTTCGTGTGAGATGGTGCTACCCACACAACCACCGTGCTGCCCTTGTTCCTAACAGAATGCTCAGAAACGGCTGATCCACTCCCTTGTTGAATCTATGACACAGTACATTTTAAAGGCAGAGGTTGTGTGTGTGTGCGCGCGCGCGCTTTACTAGGTGTACCTAATAAAGTGAGCAGTGCGTGTATCTTGTTTGTTATTGGAATGCCGTTTCAACCTATTTCTCGACCCTTTTGGCTCCGCAGTATCGACACTGGATTTGGCAGTCACGTTTTCAGTCGCGAGGCTCGCTTGTTGCACCAATGGCAAAGCAGGAGCAACACGACGGGCGGGACTCGAATGCTTAATAAGATGGCGTTTTTGTTGTTTCCGAGGTAACGCACGGCAAAGCGATTCGTCAGATTGTAAGGTGACGGCTGAGACGTTAAAAGCTACTGTTTGTTTGACTACAGAGGGTTCAGTCGAAGACATTTTGGAGCACATCTTCTCGTAAGTAATAGAATAACCGAGTTGCATTTGCACGTGACTTCTGTTTGTGTCTGTGCCAGGTCTCGTGTCACATACCGTGCGTCGGTTACGTTTTACGCGTGCTGTGTGGTACAGCGCTAAGACTTTATACACAGACCAGACACATACACACACATACACAATCATATATATATATATCCATCCTTATCCTTGTTTCTACACGCACTGTAGCCATGTTTCTGTCTTGTCAGATGCGCGTTGCATTTCTAGAATTACAGACTGTGTTCTAGCTGTTTCAGTCCCCTTTACTTTGTTCTCTGATGGTCAGTTGCCCCAGAGGACCACAACAGATCAGGTAGCACGCATGTGGTGGGTCATTCTCAGTACTCATGTTGTGGTGGTGTGTTGTGTTGGTACAATTCGATGAAACACAGCAGTGCTGCTGGAGTTTTTAAAGGGTGTTCCCCAATTGTGCACATTAGACACATCTATCCTATTGGTCCTCCTTGTATCTGTAAAGTCAGAGACATTATCTCATCTGTTGTTGCACATTTTGTGTTAGTCCTCCTCAAATCCTTTATCCGTGCTCACAGGATGCTGGAGCTGGACAGTTTTGCTTTATGGATTTCTTTCAGTCCAGCAGTGAAAATGAAGTGTTAATCTCGAGCAGCACTGCTCTGTCTGACCCACTGAATAACAGTAAAACACACATTTACTCACCACCAGCACATGTGTCACTGCAGTACCTGATCTGTGGTGGTCCTGTGGGGGTGCTGACCATTATAGAACAGAGTAAAGGTAAACAAGGTATGCAGAAAAACAGAAGAACTAAAGTTGACAATTGTAGAGCTACAAAGTGCTTATGATATACAAGTACATTCATCCGATCTGTAATGTAATGCTCGCCTACAAACACAAAGCATTCTGATACTGTGATTTGCTAAGTTTATAAGTTAATACATATTTTAGATTTTTTTTGTCTGGGGATGGCATGGGTGTGTGAAATAATGTTGTTGATGGTTTAGGGTTTTAGGGTTATTGGGCCTAACCTTGCAACACAGGGTGCAAGGCAGGACAGTCCAATCCATCATAGGGCATGCATGTGCGCACACACTCACTCACTTTGGGACACTAGAGACACCAACACATGTCTTCGTAATGTGAGCGGATCGAAGAGAACTGGAAAGAAGAAGAACATGCAAAAATTCACATAGGCAGTACCTGGGCACTGATTAAACCTGGGATTTCTGAAGTTGTGACATGACATTGTTTCACCATCCTAACCAGTTTCACCATCCTTGTTGTTAATCTATTTTTCTCAAATGTATTGTAGTATTTAAGTCATGATTTTTTTTTCCAGCTGATGGGTAATATTATCAGGGTAATATGTTGACTGAAATGTTGATTTATTGAAAACGTATTGTATAGTTATTATAGTTTATTTGTAGTTGGTATGTTCTCCCTATTGCTGTAATGAGAGCATGCAATTAAGCTCTCATGCCCTTCCAGAGTCAGTACTGATAGACCTATTTTGGTCTTAAAGTAATGTTTTTGGTCGTTGTACTGCTGTAGCATGAATTCTTCACCATGGATATTTTAACATACATTTTTCAATAGTGTCCTTAAATTTTTGGTTAACGCTGTATGTTGTGTATAACTCAGTCAGTCAAACCTAAGTACAGCTTCAGTGTATGCTATTTTTATCATGCTTGTAGCACCAGAAATAATCACAAAGCAGCTTTACATAACGTTATTGGTAGACCTTAAATAAGCAGTTCGAGATGACTGTGGAAAATAATGTTTTTCTAAAAACCACATAAGGAAGAAGTCAGGAAAGAAAACCTCCTCTGGTTGAGACCACGTTATTGTATTCTTGAGTCCTTATCTTCTTCTTTCCTCGTGGTTCAAGTCTCGTTTGATGCAGGGTCCGCTCATACCCACGAAGACGCGACGAGGGAATACTTTGACTAGCGTGTTGCATCGCCTGTCGTCAAAGCCACACACAGACACACACACACAAAAGTCAATTTGTGCCAGTTTAGAGACACAAATTAACCTAACATGCATGTCTTTGGACTGTGGGAGGAAACCAGAGTACCAGGAGTAAACCCACGCAGACAAGAGGAGGACATGCAGACTTCACACAGAAAAGACCCAGGCTGCTCCACCCTGAGATTGAACCCTGTAACCCACCGAGCCACCGTTCTGCCCTCTTGAGTCCTTATCTAGCCAATCTAAATGAGGCATGCATTTAAATAGGATACAATTCCCAGGGCTCCTGGATATAGCATTGGTCTAACATGCTGGTCGGGGGAGCAACAGTAGCCCCTGCTCAGCCCTGCATTGGGCATATGTATGCCTACACAATGTTTTCTGTAAAAAGCAGTCTTAAAATGTGAAACAGTCCAAACAACTATAAGGAAATTTTGTTGAGCTGCAACATTTTAGAGGAAGCATGGTGGTACAGAGGTTAGCAAAGCTTTAATAGTAATATATATCATTCTAAACAGAAAAGTACCCAGGTGCAACATGAATCAACTGTTCTAATTAGTGTGCTTTAGAAGCCACTGTATTCTCACATTGAAGTGTGTCATGAGTGAGATGCCAGCAGCAGCGAGAGAGTAGTATGGAAGTGCGTGCGTGCGTGCGTGCGTGCGTGCGTGCGTGCGTGCGTGCGTGCGTGCGTGCGTGTGTGCGTGCGTGCGTGCGTGCGTGCGGGTGTGCGGCACAGTATTTGCCAGGTGGAAGTGCTCACCAGCTGCACAAAAAGACAGCACATGCCAGAGAGTGAGAAAATCTGAAGACCAATTTTAAAGTAATGTTTAAAACATGTAAAATATTTAACAATATCCAGACACGCTTAGTGATATGTAATAATCGCAGTTGCAATTGAAAAGCAAAAATAAAAATGCAAACAAGCAAAAAATGTTGTATCATTTACTTGCCTGTTGCGTTTTTAAAAAAGCGTAGTAAACAATTATTAACTTCCATAAAGAAGGTAGAAAAACCCTTTGGTTATACCTCTGACTTTTTCTGTTTTTCTTCCTGTTTTGCTTTTCAGTCATTTGGACCGACACACGGATGTAGGCCAGCCACTTACAGAGAATATTTGGCTCCACCATGGCAAACAAACAGAAAGCATCCACATCAGAGCTGGAGAGAGATTCAGGTTTATCAGGTCTGTACCTTGCGGTTTGTCTACACAAACTACATTCTCACATTCAGTGGTTTCATACAGAGACAAATCAGGAATGTTTCAGAAATGAGAATAGAATGTTTAAGATACTGGTATAGATTATGGATAGATTCTAAAATAGGGGAGATTGATTTTCAATCATTAATTTTCACATCTGCTTAACCTGCTTAACACTCTGACCTATTGGCAGGACAGGGCGCAAGGCAGGAACCACCCTAGGCATGGCCCCAATAAAACGCATGGCATATGTACTTAAGCTGTACTTAATTACGTGGCCAGTGAGGGTAGGTTCATATTATAAATCACCGGGTTGTTGAAGTATGACCTTCTGTTAATTAAATATTTATTTGAACGTTATCATGAATGTGACTGAAAGTGTTTGTTTAGTAATTGACAGCACAGAAGTGTCTCAGTGCCTCACAGGTGTACTAAAAAATCAGTCCATCTAGTGGGTAAAATGAAGTCCACCCCACTAGCACCAAATAATATAATACACAATACAGATGTATTATTCTGCAAGTTTACATTCACTTCTGAATATGACAGCCAGCATGTCAACTGCGTCAGACTGTATTTTGCAAAGCCCTTTTAAGAGTATTTTAGATTTCAGAAGAGAGCAGCTGTGCTGGATAAGATTAAGTTTAAAGATTAGGATTAAATGTTAATTTAATTACTTTGTTAGCCTGTATAAAGTAGCTACTGTAAGTAATGCATTAAAAATTGTGTAGGCTAGCCAGAAAGTCCTATATGACTATATATAACAAGTTTGATTTACTGCAGTTCTGTTCACCAAATGTATGTTTATCAATTGAAGTGCAGGTTTGTACTTTAAATTGTACTTGTGCTGATAATAACAGTAACATGACTGAACCCCAGCATGATATCATAACTTGGCCTAAAGCAATGAAATTGTGCAATGAAACTTCTTATTCAAAATTCTATACACCTATACAAATGAATCCATATAATAATTATAACAGGGAGGCACGGTGATGCACAGGTCACCAAGCAGCTCTAGATACCGGAGATGCCCCAGCTTAACTAATGCCTGTGTGGAGTTTGCATGTTTTCACCATTTCTGCATGGGATTCCTTAAGGTATTCTGGTTTCCTATTAATCACCAAAAACAGGTCGACTTTTAGGTGTTAGGTTATTTTCTCCATATCTAATCTTGCTTCCCATCTGGAGCCTTGTGTGGCCAGATGGACCTGCACCGTCATAAAATGAATGAATCGTGAAGAAACAAGAGGGTTGTATTTGCAAAGTCTAGTCAACAGTGACAATTTGACTAGTTTCGAACTAACCATGTATATTTATATAACATTGTGTCTGCTGTAAAAAGCTGAAATTGATGCTGGAAGAGGCATTATATAAACTAAATAAACAATCATGTAAATCAAGTTAAAATGCAAATCACAATCCATTGTGGAATACATATATCGCTAACTGGTTGCACTTAAGCAAAGCAATCTGGTTTAAACAAATACATTGGATTAATGTCTTGCAATCTGAAGTGTATATATCTAGAAATCTGATTTGCCCTGCAGTCTGAATGTAGTTTTCTTTTTTTAAATAACGGTCATTTGGAAGGTTGTTTAACACCTCTGTTTACATCAAAATGATCCTTATCGTATGAATTAACTGAGTTCTAGCTAATTTATGCCTTCATGGTTTAGATGCCAGTTCGGGATATTTTAGTGCCGTTGCCCAGACAGAGTATGAAGAAGCGGGGTTCCACGCACAGGCAGCTAAAACCGTGATATCAGGTCCCCAGGTTCCTCCAACACCTGGGTCTTATGCAGGAGTATCTCCCATGTTCATTATGAACAATGTCCTACTTCAGCAGGTATGGTAAATCATTTTCTTATTGGCTAGTAAGATTGGCTATAATGTTTGTTAATTTTAAACTCTTTTTTTTTTTTTTTATTTTTTATTTTTTTTTTTTTTTTAGCCATTATGTTTCTTTATTACAAGTGTTGCTGGGTTTAAACTGACAAAAGTACTGAATTTGGTTTCTTTCTCAGCCTAATTCTGTGACTCCATCTTTAAAACCTTGGGGTTTCAACTCATCACTAGAAATAGTTCCTCAGTCGTCACTGGTTTTCTTCCAGCCAGTAGTACCGAGTAGCAGCTGCAGCTATCAGTCTCCTCCTACCCAGAAAAGACAATCCAAAAATGACATCATGACTTCATTTGCAAGCATTTCTCCCCATCCTGCTCATCGAGGCAAAGGAGACCATAATCACAGTTCAAACCACAGCCGTGGTAGAAGGCGTCGACAGCGGCACCAAAAAAATAAGCAACCTCTGTGTATTTCCTTAAGTCAGGCCATGTTTGAAACCACCACAGCTGGAAAGAGTTCTGTTGATCCCCAGATCTCCATGCATGATATGGGAAATGTGAATTCAGAAAACAGCTTCCCTTCTTCATTTACAGAGTGGTCTGAAACAACATTTGCTGCCAGCAATGAGGCTGAAAACTTTTTGGAGACTCTGTCACCAAATACCAGCAAACGCAAGCGCTTCTGCAACACGTACAACATCCTGAACCAGTCTGGCTTACTAGGAATCACACTTCGTACGAAGGAGCTCATTCGTCAGAACAAATGTTCCCAGGACCAGCTTCGGAAACTGCAGGCCCATACTGAACTCTTTGTGGAAGCAGTGAGCAGCAGAGACCCACAGATCTGGACCAAGCTGCAGCTGATGCTCCACAATAATACTGATGAGACTAACACCATATATTAGTTTGTATGTATGTAGTTTAGGTTTCAGTATTGATTGTTCACTTCCAATTCAGCTTATTGATTCAGATTCCTATCGACTTCAAAATGGTCAAAAGATGTGCCAAATGATCGTGTATAAAGCATTTTTATTCCTATTCCAAGCATTTAAAAAAAAATTAGCCTATAAATAAAAAGCTTAATGTAACTTCATACGAAAGCAATGACTTAGGAACAGCAAACATCTCTCACTTATTACTGGTGCTAAATTCTTTATTGCTGACATTCTGACCATGTGATCAAAACAGAAAGTAATAATCTTTATAGTAAGCTTTTTACTTATAATTGCTTTAAATGGGTAAAGAAAAAAGCTTAGCGTAAAAATGATTAATTTCCCGTTCGGATCAGAGGATCATGATTTCAACAGTAAAGATGACTTGTCCCCAGTAGTAAGTCATAGAGGTTTGGTGTTTCTAGGTCACTGCTGTAGGACATCGTTTAATGTTAAGCGTTGATCATGTTGAGCATTTTAGACTCTGCCAGGTAATGCAGCATTTGGGTTATGGCTGTCGGTCAAACACGGTACACTGCTGAAGGTCAGTATCATGCTTGTGCCTTAGATGTAACTTGACCACAATTTGGAAAGCTTTGGCGGCAGGATAGCAGTGTTGATGCCTCATTTAATTTTTTTGTCTTGATTTGAATCTCCACTCAATAGCCTGTGTGTCTGTGTGTCTGTGTGTGTCTCTGTCTGTGTCTCTGTCTGTGTGTGTGTGGGTGGGGTCATATACAAATAATGAAAACACAGGACGGAGGAAGCTGGGCCAGAAGAGTCAGTCTGTACTAACTTGTACATTTTTGCACATACTTTAATTAATGGAAAAAAAGATTGACTTGATTGGTTGTCTTTCAAACATTTTAAACCCTTTTGTTTTTGTACTTTGATGCAAAGAGCTTTGTGTGCATTTTCTTTTTTAGTGCATTGATAGTATGTCTAATGAGGGTGAAAAAAGAAATGTCGTATTGGTGAGGCTGCACTGAAAACAATACCAGACACTTGGATGATAAACATTTTTAAGGTTATATTTATAGGCATAACCAAAACCTTACACAAAGGCCAAAATCCTCAAAGCACTATGCAATTTCTGTGGCTTAACATCAAGCAACTGGTTGTGTTCTCATTGCTAAGTAATAATAGCTTGCCTTGTTTCTGTGTCTTACTGTTTGTGTATATTCTCTAATGCTGTTCTGTGTGGATTCAGACCATGCTTCTTGTAATGCTCACTGCTTAGTGCAGCTCAGTCTACAGTCTGCTAGAATAAACTCACCATTGATTGCAAATCTATACAAATATAACATTATATTAACCCTGCTTTTTACTGGTCAGAGCCATTACATTATGGCATCTAGCCACAGAGAACATATGTGAACATGTCCCTTAGGGGGCTGGGTAGGGGTTGATGCTGCAGTACCACAGGATGATATCCCCCAAGCAGTCTCCCTTAAACACAACATATCTGGTTGACATGCAGATAGTACAGAGTAAATCAAAATTCATCTCTTCAGACAATCACTACATGGCTTGTCGTCCATAGTTTCGTGTTCTCTGAATTGGGCTATGAAGGATGTTTCAGTGCTGGGTGACATTGCTGGTCTTTTCGGGTGTTGGTCGTTGAAGTGTCTGATATGGCAGCTGAATCATATATTGCATCTTCAGTTGCCTGTGATGAACAACAAAAGTTTTGAAATTTCTTTAACTTTTGAACCACAAAAGATGTGCAAACCTGAGATGGCACTCAATTTCTGAAACAATTCTGGTTTTCTTTGATACGTTACATAACCACATGGGAAAAACTTGCCCTTGATCCTATATGACGGGTTTTGAGATGGTGGCCATGGACATAAAAGATGGCCCCATTTCACCCATTGCATGCTTGGGTATTCAGATATGTCATTTTTCCATTTTGTTTCTGATCACGCTTTTTCAGACTGTAGAAGGTTCAACTTGACATCGTTGAAGGTGCAGATGATGCAATTGCTCAAGTGTAAGGGGAGGTCACGCTAAATATACTACTCACAAAAACTAAGGGATATTTCATAATGACTATGCAGCAATTAAAAACACTTTTATTTCAATAAAATGATTACACAAATGAAATGCAAACTCAGTTATCATGATTGAGTAACAAGTGACACATTCATGGGATGCAAGTGTCACACATTGACTGTCTATTTCTATGTCCATTATATTGTTTGGTGCAACAATGAAATATCCAATCTTATGGTGACCTAAGACTTTTTGCACAGTACAGTGTGTGGTTATTTTTGTTACTTTTCTGTGAACTTTGCAACACAGTACAGTGGTGGTGTAGTTTTCTGTATATTAGCACCTGCATTCTGCCATATTTACAGCTTAAGGTCAAAATATGAAATTCTTCCTAGCACACAATAGACAGCCTTCATAATAATGATAATTTGAGGTTTTGTGGTTGTCTTTTACAGTTGAGGCCTGGTCCACTATTCATAAAAATAACTGTCTCTGACTTTCTGCTAGTGTTAAATATGCCTTAACATGCATGCACAAGTATTCACATTGAATACATGCAATATACTTGTAAAGTAGTAATAATGTGACAAACTGCAACTATAACGATATGGAATAAACTAGAATGAACTGTCGTCATAGCATTAATTTTGTAGCAGGTCATTATATGTTACATGGTTATACACAGATGGCAACAAATGTTGAGATGCCAATAAGTCAATATGTGAGAAATGGTGCAGAATGTTTGCTAGCTGGTAATATGTGTAACCAAGTTTAGTAATAAATATGGTGTGCTTTCCCAGGAGGACCCTCCAGTGTATTCCTCCAGTAGCTATGAATACTATTTAGTGAATACTAACAGTTGCATTTACAGTTCTCTTAGAAACCCCACAAAGTTGTAAGCACAGTTTCATTCTTGACTAGTTTTATTGCAAATCCCTGGTCAATACTGCCCTCACCTGGCTGAAGTGTTCTTCCAGAGGAGTGTGGTGTACGAGTTGGATGACCCATACCTGCAGCAACTTGTCACAGATTGCACTGATGGTTACAAAAACCAAAAGGTATTATTGGAATCATTATAGGGACAGTGGTGGTGTAGCAATGATGTTGCTTGTCTAGTACACCCCCCCCCTTCCGTTGTTGTGGCTCTTAACGCTCAATCCCTTGGGTTGCACTAAATCATTCTGGGTGAGGACCTCTACTAAATATAAATAGTGATGGACCTTTTATTGTAGGCTACTTTTGTCATACCCTCTGCAATATTAACATAAATCCATAAAGACCTTTATTCTCTATAGTAGAGGCATAGTCAGTCAACTTCTAATCAATGGAATAGCCTATTCTAATGTCTAATTTTGAATACAAATTCTTACTGCACTGCCTCTACCTTCTAAAACTCAGGGGTGATCCCCAAAGAGAGCAGGAAAAATCCAGTGATACCTTCATTAACTAAGTCTTAACCATCAGGTCTTATGCTGTGTGCGAGGTCCAGAACCATAAAGGAGACCCTGTAAACATGTCTGAAACAGGAACATGATGTGCATAATCACCCGTCAAAGATTCACGTTCAAAGCACCGACAGTGTGATACTCTGGACAATTATCTGCTTCGAAATCTTGGGTTTTGACATTAATGTGGATGTTACTTTGATGTGTAACACCTACCTAAACATTGTGGCAGACCAAATACACCACTACATGGCAGTGTTATTCCCTGATAACAGTATTGACATGGCTTCCAAGTTCTCTGGATTTCAATCTGACCGTGCATCTGTGATCAAGACGTGCTAGACAAACAACACCAATTCATGGGGGTTCCATCTCACATCTTACAGGTCTACTGCTAAAGTCTTGGTGCCAGAACCCACAGGACACTTTCAGGGGATCCATGCCTTGACGCTCAGTGCTGTAGATATGAATGGAACTATACAATAGTAGGCAGATGGTTTTATGTTATGGGTGTATTGGTTACTAAAGTTTCGAGATGTTAAAGTGGAATGATAAAAACAGTAGATCCAGCAGATGCTTCGAGCTGCTGTGTCACTGCTTTAGCATATACACTAACGCTTTGTAGCACCCATATGCTATGGTTTGAATCTCTCAAATGTCTGCTTCCATGTAATAGTGTTTGCTAATACTATTATTATTGTGCCCCCCTTTACACACTTATTCAAAGTAAACATTTTGCATTTTATTGATGAGAAAGGTGTGCTCCAAAACATATCAGCAACTTGCACATTTCAGAAATTTCACAGCACATATCTATAGCCCTTAAGTTGTTTGTTTTGAATACTTGAGGGAAATTATTAATTACAAATAGACACAAATAATTAAAGGATATCAAATTAAACATTTACGGAAGGGGTAAGTCTGTGTGTTGACAACGTAAAACCAGCAATACAAAGTACAAAATATCAAATCTAGTAAATATATAAATGAGTAAAAAGGGTACTGAAGCAATTTTGACAAAACAGTGAGAGAAACAGATATCTGGTTTCTATCTAATGACCCCAAATATATTTTCCCATTAAGGTCTATTCATAGAGGTTTGAGTGGTTGAGTCAGAGAGGCTGCTCCTTTTGGCTGGGTTGGTTATGACCTACAAACATCTGGCTGTTACTCAAAAAGAGGGTGCCATTTTGGATGATTATCTGGCACAATGAGCCCTGTGATGGACTGGATTCATACCCAGGGCATGCACTTATGCTCTGAGTTACCATAGGGTAGAGACGTGATAGAGACACCATGATGCTAACCAGAAAAGAAAACATGTAAATAAATAAGGAATGAAAAAAAAGCTATGATATACAATGATCAGCCATAATGTTAAAACCACTCGAGTATTATTGTGTAGGTCCCTCTCATGCCACCAAGACTCGGACCTGTTGAGTCTTACCAAATGACTTACAAGGTTAAAAATATAGCCAACAGGTAAGAACCATTTAAACGGCAAAATTAATTCGTAATTATGGTGTATGGCAAATCACTGAATTATAACACTGGTGTTTATAGTGGCATATAGTTCAAAATTTAATATCTTGCATTACTGAAGTCAATGCTGTGTATGCGTTTCAATGGTTAATCGAACATGTGTAGAGATTATATATTTGGCTTATAGAATCTTGAAACTAATTGAATTCACTCCTATTGTCTGATGACAGTTATGGTCTAGTATAAATCTGCAATGGACAAATGGATTGAGACAAAGTTCTAATCTATACAATAATGGCATCACGTCCCCTGCCAGCTTTAGAACTATTCCCTTATGGTCATTCATGTTTGTGGTCCTGGTAACTACACCAGTTTCCAGGTGTGATCTCCACAGTCTGTATGGGTAAGAACAGGCCCAGTACCCAGCGGGAACCAAATACATCGCTGAGATTGGATCGCCATGTTCCTCGGCCCTCCACGAGTTGTCCTTTTTGCAGCTGGCACCAGGTATGTCCGCGGGCCACAAGCAATATCTGCTGGCAGCAGAAACCAGCGCTTACCAACCCGATGCCTAACCAGACGTAAAGCATGATGACCAGGAAAAATTGAAGGCCAGAGATTATTCCTAAAAAAAAAGGACATGAAAGTTAATCAAATGGTGTAACCTATGACCTTAATAATTCCAAAAGATCTGAGAAACTTACCCAGGAAGAAGTAACCTGTGGAAAGGGGCAACAGTGTAAGGAAGGTCAGTGGGTTTTCAAAGGAGATGGCATACTCCACTGTGAGGTAGGCCACCCCGAGCACCAGTGAGTACAGGCAGGTACAGGAGGTGTAGATGCTGAACATGATGAAGTAACGCATGTTTCTGTTTCCAATGCAGTTGCCCGTAAAGAAACAATGGTGGTCCCGTTTTAATATGACTTTCTTACACAGTTTGCAGAAATGCCGGCCGTTTAGGAGATAGTGTGCGTCCACTCGGTCTGGACAGTCTGGGGAACAGACTGGAATAATGCTCTCATTGATGCTTTCTGCTGGAAACCATATAGTCATTGAGTAATTACCAAGAGCATTGGCCATAAAAAAGAGTAAAACTGCAGAGTG
Organism: Parotocinclus haroldoi; assembly: GCA_034779995.1. NCBI lineage: Eukaryota > Metazoa > Chordata > Actinopteri > Siluriformes > Loricariidae > Parotocinclus > Parotocinclus haroldoi. The sequence continues at coordinate 3,883 of JAUZST010029169.1, read as the reverse complement.
TAGCAGCACAGTGGAACTTAGCATAGCACCTTGCGTTTGGAAAAGAGTTGGAATGAAGAAGAGGAAATGGAGAACAAATGTGACTCCTGTTGCAGCACAGAAGTAAGCTGGGGCGATTGTATTGAGCATATGCAATTTAAGCATCCTTGCAAACATGCCTGTGTTAAGCAGAGATAAGAAGATATTAACATTCTATATAAATAATAAAACCAGTAATAACAACAACACATTTTATTCCCACTTGTCTTGGTCAGGGTTGTGCCAATCCTCTAAGAACACAAGGTGTAGGTGTAAGTGTGCCCTGGATGGGACACCAGTACATGAAAGGACTTGCTATTGCAGCGGCCTATTAAGCCAAATGTGTCTGCATGTGACCCTTGACCTGCAGTCAGTCCTAAGTAAAATATTTTATATTGCACTCTTCACATTCACACACTAGGGCCAATAAACAATTAATCTAAACCATGTCTTTGGACTGGGTGAAAAAACCAGAGCAAACCAACATGTGTGCTGCTCACCTGGGATGAAATTATTTCATATTGAAATCTTCTCAAAATTGAAAGTCTTTTTTTTCCTTGCAATCATAGCATTTTGAAAGAATAGCTGTATCTGTGGAAAATGAAATAATTTGATACATTTTAAAATTTATTAGTAGTTGACATGTCCCACTTTTGTTATAATGAAGACATGACTCGAGCTGGTACAGACTCTATATGTAAGTGCAAATCTGATATTGATCTTCATTGGTCTTTGACGTCAATAGCCTGTTGCAGTATGAATCTTTCTCTATACAGATTCAAAAGAAATTTACTACTGGTCTCTTCTTTTATACTTGCTCTCTGACACTTTTCGTCTTCCACAGCAGGATAGCCAATTACAGAATGCTGCGGTTAGCATATATAAGCACCGCCTCTTAAAAAGTTATTTGTCTGCTCTTTTTCACCTATCAGGTCTCCTGGGTCCCAGAACTTTCCATAAGAGCAGTCTGTATGGTCATTTCTGTTTTTGTCTGGATTTTTGTTTCTGTTTGCTGTTCTTTTGTACTGTTATCCTTCTGGTTTCTGCTCATGTCTTGTGTGTCATAGTAGCGTGTTGTCAGTGTTAGCGTCGTGTGCTTGCCAGTGCTTGTTATATATACTTCATGAAGTAGATTAGTGGTGTAGGTGAAGTGGGTAAGTGTTTGTTGAGCTACTGTTTACATTTAGCATTACTAACTTCTAATTTGGCATTGTCTGTGTAGTTAGATTTAAGACTAATGCCTATTTGTGTTCAGCATGTGGGTGTTTGCATTTAGTACATCTGTCTTGTGCTTTAGTTATCAGCACCCATGCACGTGTGTGTGTGTGTGTGTGTGTGTGTGTGTGTGTGTGTGTGTGTGTGTGTGTGTGTGTGTGTGTGTGAGAGAGAGAGACAGTCGTTGAGAGAGCGGTGACAGGATCAAACCCTGGGGCTGAGCAGGACAAGCACAAACTACTTGTACCATCCAAATTATGCCAGAAAAAAACAGCTGTGGACTGGAATTGTATTATCTTTAGCTACAAATCCAGGTTCTGTTTGGAATCTGACAATGGGCGGGTTTGAGTATGGAGGCCATGTGGTAAGCGCCCAATGGTTTGCCATCAATTAGAGGCAGCCAGTGTACTAAAGCCCCGTTTTAATTGTACAGTTTTTTTTTATTTCCCCCAATAAACTTTTTTCTAATATTGTATATCTTACATAAATCACCATGAAGTTCATGCATATAGTTTCATTCGAATAAAAAGAAATCCCTTTGGAGTTTTTTCCTTTGCCAGTGTACTTCTGTAAACAGAAGTATTAAAGTCCTAAATGACTATGTATTAACCCCTTGCTGTGAATATTACATGTAGTACTGCTGCAACCAATTGCTTCAATAACTATAATTAACCGGATAGTGTCCATCTGTGTGCAATTAGTGTCATATGACCTCAATATAAACATAACAGAGGTAATAGAAGGTTCCAGAGTTTAAGAGCATGCCTACAAAAACATCATTAAGGCCAATGAGATACCCAATTGTTTGGGACCCAATTATAGTAAAGTACCAATCAGGGTCCATTTAGGAAAAATAAGTTCATTCCACAGCCATTGAATCTGTTAGAAAAAATGGTTCAACCATGACACTACATAGACAATGTCACTCAACAAAAGTTAGTTACCATTTAATTACTGCAAATCAGAGAAGCAACCAAGTGGCTAAAGGTTACTCTGAATAAGCTGGAGGGATCTGTAGCTGATGCAGGAAAGACTGTGCATGGGGCAACCATTACTCAGACACTTAACAAAGCTGGGCTTTATGAAAGAGTAGCCTTTCATACATATTATATCATGTTTGGGGACATGATTGGGAGTCAGCAAAATCTGGAAAAAAGGGACTTTGGCTTGAAGAGACCAATATTAAGCTTTGTGACCTTAATGCAGAGCCGGATATTGCACAGCAGGCTTCAAACTTGGCACAGTTCATCACTCTGAGAACAAGATCTCTCTCTCTCTCAGAACCCAGCAGTGGCTAGAACATGCTGTAATGATTTTCATCTGCATGAACTGGGAAACTGAACAGAGCTGAGACAAGATGAGCAGATGGACTTCACCCTTAAAAAGTGATGAGCATTTACATTACAATTTAGTCATCCAGCAGATGCTCTTATCAGATGAATTTACAGCTGATACATTCCAAGCAATTGTGGCTTGAATTCCTTGCTCAAGGACTCATTGTGGCATCTTGGCAAAGGTAGGACCTGAGCACTGGATATGTGGCTCAAAAGCCAAATGTATTAAGAGTAACCAAAGCAAACAGCAATCACAACTGCTCCAACACTTCTAATAAAGAGTGGAGAATGAAGGAACTCACCAAATCAATCTATGATCATCTTCATGATAGAAAGCAGCACATGAACCTACCCCAAATGTTAGTGAGTGTATAAAACGTATAAATAATGTTACTTTAGTTACTGAAGAGTAAGTGTTCATAAATGTGTGTGCCCTACAATAGATTGGCACCCTGTCTAGGGTTGCTCCTGCCTCGTGCCCAGAGTTGCTGGGTGGGCACCGACTGGCCCGTGACCCCGTATGGATTCAGCAGAAGAAAATGGATGGATGGATGGATGGATGGATGAAATTCAATGTGTCAGTTAAATAGTTAAATGCGGAACAGTTCAAGGGGGGCTGAATACTTATGAGAAAAAAAACTGTAGCAGTGGTTGATCAAACAAACGTCACACTGTGCACTGCATACAATAAAACACAGTGCAAACAGACAAGAAATCTAGCAGCTATTAATTTAAGAGCACAGATTGTACAGGGAGGTCACGCAGTTCCGTACGTCACATACCGTGTTCTACACAACTGATTTATATTATAACTGTATATTAGTCCCATAGAAACGGTCTCCTATTAGAGAGCAGATACAGATGCTGTCTTTACTTGTATTTCATTTATCTAGATACCATTATGCTGTACGGAACACTGTGAGCTGACCTATATTGCGTATGATTGTATTTCATTTAACCAGAACCGTCTGTATTTTTTTTCCTGAAATAAGCTTTACCTGATGCTGCTTTTATTCACTGAGCTGCGTTTTCCGAATCGGAGCTCATTCTTCATGCGATTATATTAAGCAGGGAATAACTCATTCAGAAAAAAAAACATCAAAATAGCCGGTTGCCAAGACGATGCGCATCTGCCATCCCGCGTTTCCTTCGTGTGCTCATAGTGTAGCACCTCCTGTTGGCCTGGCAACCTTATCTGGAGGAAAACACCAAGACGAGTAGGGCAAACAAGGACAATTATCCCCCATCTGTCAGGGTTTATTACCATAATGTCTTGTTACAGATCGCTTATGCATTTAAGTAGTTGTGCGCAAATA
>JAUZST010029158.1:0-29686 GCA_034779995.1 Parotocinclus haroldoi | reverse complement strand
GTGTGTGTGTGGGTGGGTGTGTGTGGGTGTGTGTGTGTGGGTGTGTGTGTGTGGGTGTGTGTGTGTGGGTGTGTGTGTTGAATATAATATGAAAATAATGAAAAAATAATAATAAATAAAATAAATAAAAATGAAAAGTATAACAAAATGGAGTACAAAACTATAATGTATAAGACAATGATATATATATATATATATATATAATAAATAAAATAACACATTTATATAAAAGGAAAGATTTGGCTCGATGCTTTTCCTAAGTGACTGTATAACAAAATCTAGAAAACAGAAGAACACAGCAAATATCATTGCTCTGTTTTGTTGGAATGTTAAGATAACTTTTATTGTTCTTTATAATTTTAGCATAAAAATGTAGTATATTTCGGGTATAAGCATAGTCCTGGAGTATTGCACCAGTTTGTGGCATGACTTTTCTTGTTTGCTGCGTCTCTTTTCCGGCGTGCAGGTGAAGTCGGACGTTAGGCGTATGAAGGGCATTCCCGCTCTGGTGTCCATGCTGGACAACCCAAAGAAGGAGGTGCATCACGCAGCCTGCGGAGCGCTGAAGAACATCTCATATGGTCGAGACCCTGACAACAAAATCGCCATCAAGAACTGTGATGGCATTCCTGCACTGGTGCGCCTACTAAGGAAGACTAGAGATCAGGACCTGACCGATACCATCACAGGTACGCAGAGCTGCAGAATCAATCCTGATGCGTTTTGACTTTAGTCATTTTCTGATTGTTGTCTTGGAAGTGTCCAATCAAGATGTGAACAAAAACAGATAATAATGTTAGCTATTATCCACTCCATAGCGACTTGGTGACTGTACAGGGATAAACAGTTGCAACCTTTAACACTGTAAAGCATGCGCATTACACAGCACACTGACAGCCAGAACACTAGCCAGAGGTGATCCTGACTAATCCCGCTTCCTCTTTCAGGCACTCTGTGGAACCTGTCATCTCATGACTCTGTGAAAATGGAGATTGTGGACCATGCTCTCCACGCGCTGTCTGATGAAGTGATGGTGCCCCACTCAGGCTGGGAGAGAGGAAGCAATGGAGGAGAGGAGACCTGCAAGCCTAGGCACCTGGAGTGGGAGACGGCTCTCACCAACACCGCCGGCTGCCTGCGGTACGTGGAGACTTGGAGAGGCTGGAAGGGTTTACTGGAGCTGGAAAGACTTCGTTTAGGGGTTTAACAAAAATGTATGAGATGGGTTTTTGTTTACATGATCGAAGGACGAGAGCGTGCACTTGCCCATGTGTGAGAGGAAGCTGCATTCCTGTAACAAGAAAGGAGGGAAGTTGAAAGGGAAATTGTTTTCGCATTGTGCTCGCAGCTTAATGTTATTTCACTCTGTCAGATGAGCTGTAGCTAGAGGGAGTGTTAGGAGAAATGTGATCCTTAATTCCACGTATTACTTTTTGGTGTTTGTCTTTGAAATGCTTTGTTGCTTCGCTCCTGTTTGTTTTAAAAAACATTTGGAAATATTTCCACTTGATTGTCTCAACGAGGCTAAGGTTTCTTGCTTGTTCCTCCTTATGCGTTTTATTTTTGGCGTTCCCTTTACTAGGCTTCCTATTTTGATTTGATTATTTTAGGATGTTGGCTTAAAGCATTGTATTTTAAGGTGCCAGCTATAGAACCGTCAGCATCAAATTTGAGGATTTGACCATTTTGGAGAGGACAAATGAACTTTAGAGTGTAGAAATTCCCCTTTCGAATCACATCAGCTTCAGTCTGTTCCAACCACAATACTAGTGTTAGTTCTGTAATCGTCAACCAATGATTTACTCTAAGAAATAAATTGCTAGGTACACATGTAGAATGCAAATGTAGAAAAATTGTGTACTCTAAAATATTAACTAGAATTGTGCTAGAATTAGGTGACTTGTAAGCTATATGCAGCTTGACGGTAGCTGCTCAGTAATCACCAGATTCGGTCTCGCACAACTTGGCCACGTCTACTTGATCAAGGGGGGAAATCTGCCAACTTACGGTACTTATTTATAAGTCCGACACCTTTTATCTGAACGCTCCTCGTAAAGAAAAGGGATCACATCTCCTGGCAACCAACAATATCCACAAAATCCTAAGGTGCCCCTAAATCGGACAACTTCAGACAACATCATATTTCTTCAGGCCAAAGAGTGCTCATCTAGCTTTGTAACGACTCCCAATTTTAGTGACCAATACCCCATCTGCCATGAATATAACCTGAGGGGTCATAGTAGAAAAGATTAACAAGAACAACATTTGCTTAAATAATTTAGAATGACAAAGTCCATGTGTATGTTGTGACTGTTTCTTTGAAAACGACACTGCTGGAAAAAAATATTAAGGGATATTTAGTTATGGCTTATTTCATTTGTAAGTATCCACTAATTTGTCTGAGCAGTATATTAGATGCTATTCTTTGTACACTTTATGAAGTCTAGAGCCCAGTGTTAAACACAGTGCGGTTTAAATCATTTAAAATACTTGAATAATGAAAATAACAAAACACTCATATCGGCTCTATGTTGGTAGTGGTCGATTCCTAGAGTTCAGTATCAGAAGGAAAAAAGCTGGGGTTTGGTGCTTCTGTCATAATCACGGTGCATTCGCGTGCTTGAGATTTTGAAAGGCCCCTCGTGTGGAAGTAATTAAAACTAAAATTTACCCTGTTCAGGGTTTTTGTCTTATTAAAAGTAATTACTTTTCACTGATTTCTTCGCCCCCTTTCACAGTTTTTCTTTTTTTATTTTATAGACGTTCACACTCACTGACATATATTTTTATCTAGGCTCAGAGGGGAAAAACTAAGTTTTTAAGACTGATGTCCACCCATCAAATTGGTCCAAGGAGGCATCTCTCTGTCCTGTCACTGTCTTTACGTAGCCTACCTTTTGTCCTGGAACGAGGGCGTCACGGTGGCACAAGTGGTTACATATTAATGTCACCCCTCTACTACAGAGAGTCCCGGCTTGTATAAAGTTCTCCTCATGTCTGTGTGGGCTTTAACTGGTTTCCTCTAATATCCCATAGACGTGCATCAGGTTAACTGGTCTCTCTTAATTGCCCCAGTGTAAGTTTTTGAGAGTGCAGTCGCAACCTTGCTCCTGTTCTGCGATCGTTGCAATGTGACAGTACCAGAAAACCCACACAGTCAGAAATGATGCCCGCTTCATCACCATGTCTGCATTCTAACACGTGCTATATATAATTCCACAGGAATGTGAGCTCAGAAAGGATCGAGGCCAGGAGGAAACTACGAGAATGCACCGGCTTGGTTGATTCGCTTATGTACATCGTTCAGTCCCAGATTAACTGTAAAGATGTGGACAACAAGGTAACACGAGGAAATATGTTCTCTGCATTTAATCGGACTTTTCAATGAATACTCCGTCTCAGTCACTCGATACAGCGTTTCGTCCCGTCTCTCTTTCTCAGCTGGTGGAGAACAGCGTTTGTCTTTTGAGGAATCTGTCCTATCAGGTCCATCGAGAGGTTCCGGGCTGCGAGCGTTACCAGGAGATCTCACCTGTTAACCAAGGCCCTACCCCTGCCAATCAGAAGGGCGGTTGCTTCAGCTCACGCAAGGGCAAAGGTGTGTGTACTTTAGCAAGACTGAAACTCTCACTAGCTGTTTATTTTAGCAGGAATGAAATGCACAGACATGGTTCACTGCGTGAGTTCATCCCACGTTTCTGTGAAATCTGATTGAACTATTTAAGCATGGAAGGTCTAATGGATGTAAAAGTGCCTGTGGCAGTAATGTTGCGACAGTAAAAGCTGTATTGCATGAGAGCTGGTGTAACTGCTTTTGTCTCTGGGCATATTGTGTACATTTTTGAATGCCAGCTTGTTGCTTGTGGTGGCTGGGACACTGTTGCCGTGCTTTTTCTTACTGAAATTCTCTCTCCCTGTCTGTCGTCTCTTGTGCCTTTTTATCGTCTCCCTCTTGACTGTTCATTATGTCTGCTACCATAACAGACGACTGGTTTTCCAAAGGTAAGCCTCTTCTTTTGTGAGCTTTGCTTGCTTTTCAGATCACATCGATAAACACACTGCCATTTGTAACCTCACACTCAACCCCTGACGTTGTAGCTTTAGTTACACTCCATCATCGCTTACAGCTCTGAAAAATAAATGGAGCACTGCAAAATGATCAGTTTGACTGTTTTTTTTTTTTTTTCCTTTTCATAAGGTGCTGTATGTATTTGAAAGAAATGAACACTTGTTTGTTTTATCACATAAAATGATTGGCTAATTCCAAATAAAAAAAAAAATTGGTTCAGTACTTCAGTAATTTTCCAGAGCTGTATTCAGTGTTGTTGCCGTATACTGTTGAGTGCATTTTGTACTAAATAAATTGTCTCGATTTCTTCTGTTGGCATTCTCAATGATCACTACATGTTGGTGGTGTTATTATTCAAATGTTCCCTGTTAGACACCCTGGGCACTCTGAGGTCAGAGTTATTAACACCGCATAATTCAGAAACGACTGATTTTTAGTCTACTCGGCTACTACCTGATTGGTGCTTTACACAGTTGGTGTTTGCCAGCCTGGACTTCTATTAGATAAAGAAACGTGTGAATGTAGTCTTCACTGACGTTGTGTGTGTTGGTGTGTAAAATCTCGTGTGAAATTTAGTTTGGTTGTTTTCAGGAAAGAAAGATGACGGAAGCTCAGATATGATCGACATTCCAAAGAGAACCACACCAGCCAAAGGTAAGGAGCACCCCGCTGTTCTTTGTGCTTTTGGTGCATCTCTCATGCTCCAGGTGCATTTGCGTGCTTGAGAGTTTGAAACGCCCTCCTGTGGAAGTAATTAGAATTAGAACTAAAATTAGAATTTAGCCAGGTTTTTCTGGTTAATGAAATTAATGAATTGTGACAGCCTTGGCTGGTGACCCGTGATCTGTTCAGGGTTTTTGTTTTATTTAAAGTCATTACTTTTCAATTTTTTCTTTGCCTACTTAAAATGTTTCTTTTGACGATTAACACACACTGACAGGTATTTTGATGCGATCAGAGGGGAAAACTAAATTAAATTCCAGCCATCAAATTGGGCCAAGCAGGCATTTCTCAGACCTTTCGGTTTTTACGTACTTTGTGCTTTCCTCAAACTGTTAAATGCATTCATTTTAAACTGGAAATGTTCTGGCAGCTTTCGGGTAAAGTTGTGTGAACACAAGGTGCTTTGGCTAAACCTAGTAAAATTGAGTACAGGCAGAAATTTTATTGACAATAATAAACCAATCCCAATAATGAATTTTAGCAACAGGGTTCTTTGCGCATTTTCTGGAATACGTATTTAAACAACATTGTTCAGCAATAAAGAAAATCGTAAGGAAAATTTCATTTGGAACTCCGTATCGGGAATCACATTGTGGGGGCGTGTATTGTTACACCTGTACCCTTAATCTGAAATGTAGCAGGTTGAAAATCAGGATCGGCTTATTTATGAACGAACCAGCTATATTTATGAACGAACCAGCTATATTTATGAACGAACCAGCTATAGGCTGCGAGTGTGACTAGGTGGGTTTCATGTCTAAAGGACCTCAAGATAAAGTGTGCATAAAAATCAAATATGATTCTAAACCTTTGGCTGGAGACCGGTTTTACTAAAAATGGGAGACACTTCTTTATGTAAATAGTTTCTGTCTTCTGTTAGGTTATGAGTTGTTGTTCCAGCCGGAGGTGGTTCGGGTGTACACTTCTCTGCTGAAGGAGAGTAAGAACCCCTCTGTCCTGGAGGCTGCTGCAGGAGCCATCCAGAATCTCTGTGCAGGCCGCTGGACTGTAAGTTATGCCGCGGACCGCCGCACGACTGCAAGCGCTTTAATTATACGCTGCTATTTTCTTACACTGGCTTTTATTTTTTAATCTTGCTCTTTTTTTGGCAGTATGGGAGCTACATCAGAGCAGTGGTGAGGCAGGAAAAAGGTTTGCCTATGATGACAGAGCTGTTGTCTCATGGAAATGACCGTGTTGTCAGAGCCATGTCTGGGGCTTTGAGAAACCTGGCAGTCGATGCTCGCAACAGGGAACTGCTTGGTGAGTGCATGGGGACATTAAAATTATAGAAATTTTGGAACTGTGGAAGCGGTTAAGCTACTGCACAATGAGCCAGAAGGTCCAAGGTTGAAGCACTGGAAAGCTGCTTATTATGGCCTCCTCAGCAAGGTTCTTAACCCACAATTGCTTAGATTATACATTGTACGATTATACCGGTTCATGTCTTACCAGATAAGAGCATTTTCTCAGTGGAAGCTGGGAAATGTAGTGAGGAAAAGCTGTGTTCGTGACAATAAGTTTGTTTGTCAGGTTCAGGACATCATTCAGCGAATGTTTTTGATTTTGCCCAATTGTAGATTCATGTAAGTGCTGTAAGCATGTGTGAGGTAGGTCACGTTACAATATGTACATTATATCCACTGCTCACAATAATTAGGGAATGTTTTATAATTTTTTTAGCAGTATAGTAAACTTTTTTTGGTTTACTATAAATTATACTTCAGGTGGACTTCTTGTAATGGTTCCCCATTGTAATATCGGTGAGCACCTGTAGTGTTAAATACAGGCCACTGCAAGTCAAATCCCTTTGCTGATTCAATTCAATTTTATTTATATAGCGCTTTTTACAATAGAGCATTGTCGCAAGCAGCTAATTATTACAATATTACATTATCTTAAAAGGCCAATCCCAAGCTGAGCAAGCCTAGGGCGACAGTGGAAAGGAAAAACTCCCTGAAAGTGGTAGGAAGAAACCTTGGGAGGACCAAAACTCAACAGGGGACCCATCCTCCATGGGTGGTCTAGATGTTAATTAAATAAATACTTAAAGGTATATTAAATAATAGCAAAATTAGGTAAATAATATAAATCAATAACAAATTAATAATAACATTTATTAACAATAACAATTATTAATAAAATAGATAAACAGATGTAAACTGGGGATTTCCCCACTGTGGTCCCAGTAAAAGATTATCTACTACAAGTAAAATTAAACTGTGCAGTGCACTCCTCCTCTGACATGTTGACATGCTTCATATTTCCCTTGTGTCTGTGCAGGAACGCATGCTGTGCCTAACCTGGTGGCAAACCTGCCTGGCGGTGGGCAGAGCCAGCCCGTTCGTGCCCTGTCAGAGGAGACGGTGGTGTCCGTGCTCAGCACTCTGGCTGAAGTGGTTGGTTCCAGTGTGGACGCTGCTAAAAATCTGCGCAGCTCGCAGGGCATCGAGAGGCTGGTGCTCATAAACAAGGACGGGTCAGTTCAGAGTTTACCTATTGCTCTGGATGTCCTTTGTGTGTTTGATGCCCTTTCTGGTGTAAATGAGTTGATTATTGTCAAAACGATCAAAATAACTACGCTGTTTTACGAATGCCCGGCACGTGACTTACTGAGGAAGTTTGCGTATAAAACTCGAATGGTGCCTCCTTAACACTTTCGTCTCTATTTGCAGTAACCGTTCAGATCGGGAGGTGCGCGGGGCCGGCCTGGTGCTACAGATCGTCTGGGGATTTAAGGAGCTGCGGCGTACCCTGGAGAAAGATGGTTGGAAGAAGTCTGACTTTGTGGTCAACATGAATCCTCCTAACAGCAACCGTACCAACGGAGGCTATGAGGACAGCAGCACCTTGCCACTTATTGACAGAGGCAAGATGATCCATGGTTTTTAGTTGAATTTGCCTTTATGGTATGCTTTTTACAGAGCTAAAACACACTTTTTAAAATTTTTATTTATTTTTTCAACTTCCAGGTGGAAAACAGGAAAGAGACAGAATCATGATCCCAATGAATGACCTAGGATCAGGTAATTTCCTTTCATTTGTCGTTTTGCACAGACTAAAAGAAGCTGGGGAAAGTTTGGATGGTGCAAAATGTTTTTATCTCTACTTTCGACGTTTATTGCAGACAGTGAGAAGCCATGTTATTTCAGGTTTTGTGTGGTCAGCTTCATTTAATTTGGTAAACATTCATAAGAAGCATCCGTTCCTGCATTTCAGCCCTGCAGCACACTCCAAAAAAAGGGGCGGTGTCAGTCATACTGTAATATTTGTAATCCAACCTTAAATGGCATAGAAGCACATGTACGTCAAACATGTTTGAGAATCTGAAGAGCAAACAAAACAACTCAGATGTCTTTTATTATTAATTATGTAGGGTTTTTTTTCCACTTCTAATTCTTCTGTCGCAAGTAACTAATTTACGACGAGTGGTTACTGTTAAAATAGAAGGTTTACAAAACACAATTCAGATTGAATTGGTTATAGAGAATCCGATTTGACACCGTTGGCCGAATTTGAACGCACCTAACATTTATGGCTAAGGATACTGATTTACTCCTGCTACTTTACACAGCACTGGTTTCAAATTTTGACCCGATTTTGGGGCTTTGTTAAATCTTTTGCACTAGCTGATAAGTTATTCGGTAATGGAGCGATTTATAATCCAAATTGTTCGTTTCAATACTCGATAGATTTGACTTTCAAAATAGTTTCATTGTACCTCAAATAAATAAATGTCCTTGCCCTTTTACTAAAATTCCTCCACATTTTTTTAATTGTTTAATGACTTTATTATAGAGGAAGAAATCTGCAGATCCCTTCCAGATTTTTCCCTTGTTTACATTTTTTTAATTAAACATTCTCAGCTTTTTTCGTAGATGCAACTTTTGTACCCAACCCTGTTTATAAATATAGAAGTGTAGTCTGCAATTAAATGAAAGTCAAAATAAATGTAAGGACCCCCCTTCCCCCCTTTTAATGATTTTTTTTTTTAATTTAGCATTTTCCATACCCCTCCTAAAATGTTCTGATTTGGGATTGTAATGTGGATTTAGCATGCTTCATTTCATGTCAGGTAATAGTGTCATGCCACGCTTGCGATGTGTACTAGATTCCTACACTACACTGGAGCAGAGAGGAAGGAGAAACACTTTGGATGACACCCTAGAGCCTGCAGAAAATGATCTTCAGGTAAAACATGGAGTTATTTCAAACCTTTAACAAAAATCTTTTCTTTAACAATTTCCTGAAGGCATTTTCCCACTGCCCAATGTACCTAGTTGTTTCTTGCTACCAGGAATAGTGCTGATGAATAAAGTTCGTGCTGACCAAACAAAAAAACAACAGTTGTGATCTGATTGCTGAGTGGAGATTTAGATTACATTTCTAGGTGCTTTAATGCTATCAGTCATAGTGCTTCTGGTCCTCGGTGGGGGAGCACTGCTGTCTCACAGCAAGAAGGTCCCGGGTTCAATCCCAGGGTGGAGCGACCTGGGTCCTTTCTGTGTGGAGTCTGGATGTCCTCCATGTGCCTGCGTGGTTTACTCCAGGTACTCTAGTTTCCTCCCACAGTCCAAAGACACATGCGTTAGGTTAATTGATTACTCTAAATTGGCGTTTGTATGTGTATGTATGTGTGTATGTCTTGAGATGAACTTGTGTATGGATATAACCATGAGTGTGTCGTTGACCACTGATGCCGATAGCGACGTTAAAGAAGCCAAATAAACAAACAAACTTCTGGTCCTCTTGTGCTGCCATGGTTATGACTTTCGGAAGGTGTAAAATGGCAAGATGCACCAGGACCTGAGCAGCAAATCCTGTATAACTTGTTTGCCCAGCACATTTCACAGATGCTCAGCCAGATTCAGGTCTGGGGAATTTGAAGACCAAGTTAATACTTTGAACTCTTTATCATATTCCTCAAACCATTCTTGAACAGCTTTGTGACAGTGCACACTATCCTTCTGGGCCACTGGCATCGGGGAATTTAGTGAATACTGTTGCCATGAATAGAGTGGGAGTAGCTGGTCTGTAACATTTTAAGTAGGTGGTATATACTGGCATTGATTCAAACATTGCCCAGTTCTTTTATTCACTTTTCATTGGTGCTCAAATTACACTTTTATGTTAAGCATACAAAGGCCACTAAATAATATCTTTCTATCTTGCCCTTAACTACAGTTAAAGCATGTATCAATTCTAATATTTTTTTTTCTCTTCCAAGTTATATGTATGTTTCCACTGCTGGGAAAAGGGGCCCAAATATTTATTATTGCTCAAACCTGATGTATTAGGTTTTTCATATTTCCTTTTTAAAGTGTTCTGCATGCAACACCAGGTTGCTCTTGAACTGACCTACATGCGCAAAAGAACACTGTTCCCTCTGACAAACCCAACAAAACAACCAGAAGTAAACAAAATGACTCTTAGGGTGATGAATAATGAGGACACAGAGGTGAGAGCGACTTAGATTTTTATGGAGAGCGATGGTGCTGTGACATGGCCTGTTTATAGACACAGCATTTAGAATGCCAAAGGCAAAATGTGACTCTCTATAAGTAACTTGCTTCAAGATTTAATTGGCAAAACTCGATACGAAAGTTTGTTTTGGACCACAAGTTTTGCAACGCCTTTTATTACCTTTTCTTACCAGACTACATCAAGCCGGTAAAGTGAAGTTTAAAGAAAGCAAGAATGCAAAAAGTAGCCGTGGCCAAATAACATGCTGTTTTTTTACCATGGTCGTTAAAGAAGTTACTGTTTGCTCCATTTTGATTGTTTATCTCTGGATGAGCAGTCACATGAAGCAGGGCTTGTTTGGGAGTGTCAACTGTGCAGATGAATGTCAGATGTATGTAGAATGTACTGACAAAGTCAAAAACAATATGGAATCAGATTTTTACCAAAGAGTTTTATGTCTTGTGGCTTTTATATCTTGACATTTGTCTGATTTTTAGATTTGCAGCAGCAACAACAACAATCTAAATGAAACGAACATCCAGAAATAAGGCCATGTATGAAGAGATGGACAATTCTTTAATGTAGGTTTGCGCAACAGTGGCAAGCCAAACTAAGTTTTCAAACACACCGCACAAAAAGTAGCGGACGTAATAAAAGTTTATAACAATACCTGGACGTTGCTCAAATCTGATTAGGTTTCTCTGCAGTGCAAACTTACAAATCATATTTTTGCTGTGCTCTCTGAGGCCTGAGCATCTGAACTTTTGTTGGCCTTGTTCTCGATTGTGTGGTGGAAAAATGCCGTTTTTTTTCTTTTTATATATATGTCTGTTGGATCAAACTTGCACAATGTCTCACTAATAAATACAGTTACTCACCTCTACCTCTTTACTAATTACAGGGAATGTTGTGGTTTTACTCTAACACTTGTTTTGACCTTTCCCTTTTCTTTCTCGCCCATCTCCTGTTTCTGATGACCCCTTTACACCTTTATGAACTCAGAGAGGGATGTATGGGGAAAGGCGGGGCTCCATGCCCTTGCTGGACTCTTACGACGGTTAGGCCACTACCCCCTCACCCCACTAAGTGCATGAGCGAGCATGGTATGTGTGTTCACTGCCTCCTTCCTTCACTGCATGGACTCTCAGTACATTTGTTGTCAGGTCTTACCCTCAGCCCCTGTTAAGTTTAGCAATGATAGCCGTGTGGTTTTTTTCTATTTCAGTGTTTTCTACATCCGTGTTCATGTGTCCGTTGTGGTCACGTGACCTCTGTGTAGTAACTACCCTCCCCCAGTGATTGTGAACCTGCACATGCTGAATGGGTTTGTGCATATGATGGCACATGCACAAAAGTATCCATCATATGCGTTTGTCACTAGAGAATCATTTGTTTAATTTAAAGTTTTAGATGTCCATTTCATGTCGCTTAAGTATTTCTTGTAATAAATATTTCACTTGCACACTTTTATTGAACAAGTGACTAGAAGGTTAAAAAGATTTGGTCAAAGCTCTTTGCATAGGACTTGCGTATGAATGAATTTTTTGCTTTAAAACTTCAAAGTAATATAATAATAACCAGGTTTAGGTGACCATTGATTACAAGGCAAAATGTATAATTAATATATAATTAATTACAATTATAATTAATACATGAAAAATGTGTAATTAATCAGTTAATTATTGATAAATGTAATGAATGTCTCCTTTACATAAGGACTGTACTTCAGCAGTCAAACAGGTGTCATTTGAAGTTAAATAGCAAAGTTTAGGGGTATAACGATTATACGCTTTTTAAATTTACAGTGCTGAGTTCATGATATTGCACCAGGTTTCTTAGTTGTCTCTTGTGGAAATTGTGTAATGCAGTCCTGGCTCTGTTTGGCAGACAGTGTTGGGGCGTCTCGGTGGGTAGCACCGCCACCTGTTTCGTCTTGAGATAACCTTGTGTGTGACGCTGAAATGGCCACTGATGCCGATATTAAATAATCCTTTATAAAAAAAAAAGATCATTTTAAAAAAGGTTTGTCAATAAGACCGTTTGTGATCAAAACACTTAATACACGACTTTTGCATTCGTATTAGTTGTTTTGCATGAGGGCCAAGACCTTATTCTGAATTGAGGTCAAGTCTTGCCTCTGTCAAGCTGCCATTGTTGGGACCTTAAACCACGATTGCTTGGATTGCAAAATTGTCAGAAAAATCAGTCGCTCTGGATAAAATGCATTTGTTAACATAATGGTGTTGAGATAGCATATACAAGCAGTTAATAATCTGATAATCTAATCTAATGATCACATATCTGCAGTTATCTGATTATTCAAGTGTTTATGTATACAGCATACTCCAGTCTAGTAATCAGATTAAGCTATCTGATGATAAATTACTGGATTTTACCCAAGTAGTTGCAGTAATAATAGCATGCATACCAGTTATCCAAGTTCAGCCAGATTTAGCTGCATGTGCACAGAGCACCTAGCAGAAGGATAACAATTAAATTTCAACAAAATTTTAAAGTTTGCTTCTTTTGGGCTTATTTACATAGGACAGGTGGGGGATTCTGTCATGGGATCTGGCGACCCTGAAATTGTTTGCAGATCCTGTGAAATGCAATATTATACTCTAGCGTAGTAATGTGATTATACTGTAAGAAAAATGTATTCAATTAAATATACTGTAATAAATATTTATGCTTCACCTGATTAACCTGATTAAATTGCTGAAGGACAGTCATTGACTTTAAATAACTTTGTCATATTAAATAAATCGAATCGATCTGCATCTGAATTTGACATCTGTAGGATAAATTTTGATGTGATGGTAAAGAAGCCAGGTTTGAAAAGAAAGGTAAGAAAACTGGAACAAAACCACGAAGTTGAAACGCGTTGGCCAACGCAAGACTCATAACCGATGCAGAGCCGCCACAGCGTTAGCGTTAGCGTCTTATTACGGAAATGGATATATTGGAGAGCTTGGGTAGCAGCCATTTGCAAGTGTGTTACATTGGCCGCCCAGGTTGGAGTCCTCACCATTTACTTCAGTTAGTGTCGTTTCCTTCTGCGTTCCGTAAACATGCATTTGGTTAACTGGTAACTTTGAATTTGCTTGATTGCGTGAAAGTAGTTTCGATATAGCCTTGCTCAAACAAGCCGTACTACCCCCTTCCCCCAACACACACACAGACACACACACGCTCTAAATGACAAGATTCAGGAATAGTTGAAAACCTTTGTTCCTTGGTAGCCAAATTACCTTTGTATTATGTAATAATTTGATGTTCTCTTTCCATCTCTCCACAGAAAAACTGATAGTGTGCATTACTCGTGGTGAGCGCCCTCTACCTGCCTACTGTCCCTGCTGAAGCTCGTCATGAAGGGACCACAGCCACTAATCAATGATGCAAAGAACCTTTTCCATCATAATTCATTTTATTTCTCTCTTTCCCTCTCTGAGATCCAAATGACTGACTACCACTACACTACTTGTGAAGACCGTTTCTCTTTACCTGATAATCCCATGCCACTCTTGTTTTTGTTTGGTTTGTTTTTTTTACACTAATTTTCAACAGACTGAAACACTGAGGAACTGGAGTTTCCATTGCTTATTTTTTATTTCTGGTACAACTTTGGTTCCCTTGAGATCATCTACATTATGACTTGATGCGAGTCCACTACATTGATGCTAATCTCATTTACTGACAACTATTGAACCTGATTACTAGACTAGTAAGTATTCTTCCTACCACTTTGTCTGAGGTCATCATATTGCCATTAGTAATATATTTAGACACTAATGGCCTTGGTATATAATTTAACTCTTTGACACTTGCAATCTTTTTCAGTGCTTACATTTTTAAGTTGGACTTCATGTAGATGCAATACTGGTCTACCCTTTTTCCCAATTACCAATTTACTACACTTCATTTTGCTTTGCTGTGAATGTTAAACTTTTATGCCAAATTTTGCCACTGTCTCATGAGTTACAGTTAGAAAACGTTTATGTATATATGGTATCTCCGAACACGGGATGGGAACGGGGCCATTTTGTAATGTAACTGATTCACCTAATTCACCATTCTGAACAGAAATTCCTTTCCCTTACTCGAATTGTACCAGTATGTCATAATACCGTGTTGGCCAGACAGAGACTGGTGATTTAAGCTAGATATAACAGATATAACCGGCTGATGTTTGTCTAGAGACGGAGAAGCTTGTGGTCCTGTGTTTTGTCATCTGTGTTAAGTAGCCGTAAAAATGACCTTTCAAAGCCTTTCAGAGTAGCTCGGAAAGGGTTCGAGTTCTGACCTGTTGATTCCAGATTATCCAAAGTCCCTTGGGAGCAGGCTTAATGGGGCGGCACCTGTCCCGTCTTTAGAGTGAACCTCAGAGTTTAATCGCCGCGTCTGGATCGGTGCTAATCCCTCTGCAAAGTAGCATGAGTAAGAACAGATTTCCTCGTCCCAGGTCAGCAGTGCCACTCTGAACTTGAACCCTGCGGTCCAGATCTCATCTGTTTCCTTGTCTAAATATAGAGGGGTGTAAATATGGCGGCATATAACAAATCCACCATGCTTACTCAGAGTGCCTCGCTCTCTGATCAGCCCACCGGGCTTCCATGCGTGCGTGCGTGTGTGTGCGCGCGTGCGTGTGTGCGCGAGGGAGTCAGAGCGTGGGTTTCAGGGTAGGTTTAGGAGTTGGTGTTTGGCCTCCAGTGCCTGTTTGTATTGAGTGAATGATGGAAATTGAGAATGCTTAGGCATTGATTGTGGTGAGCATGGAGCTCGTTCCCTAGACTTCGTATTTGATATGCACAGTGAGTCTGATGTAGATATTTGCTAAGTGGATACTCTAGCACTAGGAGTCCTTTTTTTTTTTTTGTTTAATTTTTCTTTTTTTAAACCCGGATATTCTTTGGGAGTTTTCCTTAAGAATTTTAGTTTATTCAGAAATTGACCTGATAAGCTCGATCTGACCAGTTAGGCAAAAGAATGGCTTTTAAAGCAGAAATCGATCACCAGAAAGGACATGGCTCTGGTCCATGGTTGTCATGAAAATGTGGACTTTTTGATTGCAATGGAATCGAGAGAATTTTAAACTATCTCTTAAATTGACACAGGTGCATCTATCACAGGTTAAAATGAGGCTCAGTTTATGATTCTAGCTTTCTATTTAGATAAAGACAAAATAAAAGCACATTTAACTATATATACACCAGAGAATATTTGTTAATTTTAATTATTTGTTTCCTCTGTTTTGTCCTTGTTTTTTCCTTTTTTTTTTTATATTTTATGATCGGGGATAATTTGTTTTTCTGGGGCTGTTGTGGGTGAATGCATATGCAATCAGTTTTATTTTTAATTAAATGCATTTACAGTTTATATCTTAATTAAAAACAAAGAAAAAAAAATCGTTCACGTGTCATGTATCGTCGGTTGTCAAACGGTTTATATGCAGCAATCTAATCATCCTGGTGATAACGTCATCTCTGCCTTGGCTCTTAAATATGGCACCTTTCTTTGATGGATTGAACGTGTAACTTAGCAATACCATTTTTAATAAAAGAATGATTTTTTTTTTCAAAGGTCCAGTTTGCTCTTTTGTCTCTGCAACAGATTTGAGACACTGGCTTAAAAGAAACATGCTGAAGTTTCACATGGATAAGTTTTGAAAATAGATACATCACTATGGGTGCCGTTTTAAAACCGTACACTGTCAGTACAAGTTGAGAGCTGACATGCAAAACCTGATTCCTACAATGGGTTTATGGAACTATAGGTTTGGTCAAGTATTTCCTAGTGAAACACTTCCTGAATAGAACTCATTTTAGTCTTGCATATAAAGGGCGTTTAGAGTGTATTCATTTTTATCCTGGTCAGGGTTGTAGAGGAGCATTTCATAATTCACAGGTTGCTGCCGGGCCATAATAATATAAACATGCCAGGTGGGGTCTTCGGGTGCCTTTTCTCAACAACATGGATGGCAGGGGTAAGAATCCCTGGATGGCACACCAGTCCATCAAGGGGCTGGACAGAGGTTGCGGTGCGAGGGAATAAGTCTTAAAATGGCTTTTGTTCTTTGTTGGATTGTAATTGTATGACTCTAGCATCTGTGAAGTGTCCGTGTTCTTATTACTATGAAGCGCGTTATTTTATCTTTTAACAGGGTTTGCGTCATCCACAGTGGCTATAGAAAGTTCATTGTGGCATATAACTCAGTATAAAGGTTTTGGTGGGGGTGCAGTGGCCAGCGTTGCTGTCTCAAAATTGCAGAGATCCTCTGTTCATATGCCAGCAGGGACTTCTGTGGAAACTCTTCACAAGCCCGAATAAGATTAAGATGGTGTGAGAAGTAATGAGTGAATTATTCTAAAGAAACTATTATTGTTCAGATACAACAGATCACCTTCCAGATCCCAACTGACATCAATTATAGTAGTTTTGATTACTTAAAAATAAAACTGTATGATCTCACATGGCTGGAAAAGTGTTTTCAAGGGGCTCTGGGATAAAGGTTTGGAAGGTTTGTAAAGCTAGGCGAAATGCACGAAAAGATTTTAGAGGGTTTAAATACTCCTTTTGTAAGAAAGAAATGGCACGCTGTGCCTCATTTGTACTTCTGGTGTCGTGTGGTCAGAAGATTAAACTTTAGTTTTATTTATTTTATTATTATTTTCTTTGCACTAAAACCCAAATGCTGCACACCACCCAAAATGCACCATACCTACTGTGAAGCATGGTGGTGGCAACGATACGTACGCTTGAAGGCAAAATGTGTGGTCTACGTTTAAACATAAACGAATAAACTTTGTCCAAATTCATGAGGAAGTCCCACTGTCCTAAACTGGATTGCTCTTTCACTACAACCATGACTCATCGCTCCACGATTTAAACCAAGAAAAAATGCCGCCATGCCAGAGCCTTGACTTGCAATGCTATGCAAATGTCCTGGCCTACCAGATCAGTTATACCAATTTAGCAATGGTATAATAGAATTATTCTTAGTTTCTTTATTGAAATACAATCAGAAAATGCAGGGCATTTGAATACCATCTTAAAACCTGAAAGCCCAATCAGAAACAAAACCCAGCTTCTATAGGAGACAGTGGTTGCGCGTTGAAGAAGTTCAGTGATGAATCCAAGACTTGCTCAAGACTTTCGCACAGGCCTGTAAATCTATTAGAAATGATGTGGGCGGCAGCATGATGCTCAGCGAGGTAAGGTCATTTTGCTCCCTCTAAAGTGAGAAAACAGGTTTTGTTTCTTTTTGTAGTGAAGTAATGTATGTTTATTTTTGTACAGTAAGCGCTGCGGTCATTTTGCTCTCTAGGAAGCGAGATAACTGTTTTGTTTCTGTATTGAGGTAAGGCTGTTGTGTTGAGGTATGGTTATTTCGCTCCCTATGTAGTGCATGAATGGAATTCTGTTTCTTATGCAGTCACTGAAGGTCATTTTGCTCCATATGTAGTGAGATAGTGAGTCTCTTATATGGCGAGTTATGGTCATTTTGCTCCCAACTAGGTCAGGTAAGGTTGTTTTGGTCATTATGTAACAGTTTTGTTTCTTATGTAAAGTGTAAACGTCGTGAAAACAGTTAGGTTTTGTTCCTAAATACTAAATTAAAGTCTGATTGCTCCTGCGTAGTGAACTAAAAGTTTTAATACGGGTTGTGTATTTGGACGTAGCCGGCGGTTAATGAGACGGTTTTCCCGTATGAATGTAAGCACGTTGATGTGATCATTCAAGGCAGTGAAACAGAAACTTAGGTAAAGCCACCACAATTTTATTTCACTGAGAAGAAAGTTTGCTGATTAATAGGTTAGTTAATCAAACATTCCAGTTTAATACCGACCTAAAGCCAGCTGCTGTGTTTTCTCCGGTTCTGTGAGGTTGCTGTGAATACACACGAGTTGGTGCTGTACGTTAAAAAACTTTCCAGTGCTGTTTTCAGGGGTTTTTGTTCCAAACTTTGTAGATTTACGCAATTTCTGCATTTGAGCGTTATATTTACTAGCTACATTGTTCCCAATTTGGCAGCGGTGATTCGGTGGCCCGGTGTGCTGTTGTATTTCGGTCTATTTAGCTCAGTAAAACTAATATAATGTATAGGCGATATCGAGATTTAATATACGTTGAAATAAAATAAAAGTTCTTCACACGAGTTATTTGAAGGCTCGTGTCTTTTTGCTTATTTTGAGTTTCGATGCTACTGGGACTAATTGCCATTTAAATCTTAAGTGATTTCAGGGCACGTGCTACTCCAACTTCAGGATCACGTGTATGTTTTTTTTATCTATAACTGTTTTGATGAAATATTTATTAGTGGTCACATTAATTAATAAGGGAATTCAATTGACACGTGCTTTTCTTGTAGAAATAATCATATGGTTTTTGTTTGTTTGGGTTTTATTGTTTGTAACGTAAACAGGCCCATGAAGTCTGCATGTATTGCAATCACATGGGTTATTTTCTGAAATATGAATTATTTGGGTTTATGTTTTTGTATATGTACACGTGTTTTGAGCATTTCCAGCCTTGAAATGTTTCGAGTTGTTTTTCAAAAGGGGCAACTCTAATTTATAATACATTTTATTTCATAGGCGCCTTTCCGTCACTCATGGACACAGTGCTGAGAGTGCATAGCACTAATGTTATACCACTAATAGTTCTCATAGTTCATAGTGTTTTCTTGATTAAATATAATATCTATATATACACACACACTGGTCATTTTATAAGGTATCAATACAAATTTGGACCTTCATTTATTAATATTAAATTTTTGATGAAGTTAATAATATTTATTTCATAGATTGAACAAGGTGTGGAATCTTATAACGGGCATTTTCTCTCTCGGTCTGCGTCATCAATACAGTATTTTCAGATTCAGAAAACTTTATTCATCCCCTAGGGGCTATTGAATTCACGCAGCGCAACAATGATGGCAAGAATTTTCTCCCCAAGAACTGCCACTCGCTGGATATTTTCTCTGTTTGGCCCATTCTCTGTAAACCCTAGGCAGTGTGTGAAACTCCCAGTAGATCATCAGTTTATGAAATACTCAGACCAGCCTGTCTGGCAGCACCCACCATGCCAAGTAGAGTCAATTAAATCAGCTTCCTCCCCCATGTTGTCCATGTCTACATTCCTAAAGGCACTGAATTGTTGTCTTGTGATTTACTGATTAGATATTTGTTTTAACAAGCTGTTGATCTGGTGTCCTAATAAAATGCCCTTGAGTTTTGGTTGTTTGTTTTCTTAAAGAGGTCATTCAGTATCATTCACTTGCACTTTACTCTTGGGCCTGTGTTGCACCCCAGAGTTTTTACTTCAGTGTATTTATGTATCATTTTCAGCATGTGGAAATACAGGCAACCTGAGTTTGCCCTGCACCTTCTTTGTCAACTTCAGAAGCAGCAGCAATGCAGCCTACACTGTGACACACTGCTGCAAACTGAGGGTAAGCAAAGGAATGAAAGGTGAAGGGAAATGAGATTGATGGAGAGTGGGTGGGAGAGAAGAGATAATGGATGTACCCAACTAGTCTTAGCTAGTCTGTTGTTGTTCGGGTATGTCATTTATTTAACAGAAATGTTTTTCTAGTCGTGCTATTGTTATACCATGGCTGACATGGTCTCCAAAAATGAACCAAAAATGGATATTGGGGACCCTGCACTTGTCTTGTTCTTCTTTTCATTCCAAGTTACATACCAGGTATCTGACTGCCTTTCCCAAATCTCTTCTTGGATGGCAAAACACAATCTGACGCAATCCTAATCTAGGCACGACTAAACTAAATGACCTAATTCCCAATAAATCCCAGACACTACATTTCTCAATGACTATAGACAGTGTCACTGTCCATCAGGTCCACATGGCCAGGAATCTTGGTGTCATTTTGGGCAACGACATCCGTTTTCTTAACCACACCACATTAACCACAACATCATAAAGATTTCTTCTGGACACCAAAGCTTTGCTCCACATTGTTTACATTCTTTGGTTCAGAGATACATACCTGAATGCTAGCGGAGGTGTTTCAGAATGTGTGGGACATCTTGCTTTGAGATCGAGCCATGCCCTCAAGTGCAATATATTGTTGTCAGCTTATCCACACGTTCTTAGTCTCTGGTTTGACAGGCTGTTTATTTTTGTGGAATGCTACATATATGTGTCAAAAGTTTATGATCCTTTCCTTTCGTTATCTGGTGTGACCCATTTTGTGCAGCAATAACTACAACTAAACTTTTCCATTAACTGTTCAGTCCTGGTCATCGGCTAGGAAGAATTTTATTTTGTATATATTTTTAAATCCACACAGAAATCTTCATATCTTTATTTTGCCTGCTTTCCTTGTGTGAACTGCTTGCTTCGGGTACTGTTGGATTATATATTGGATTTCCAGACTTTGACTTGGTCATTTCAAGACATTTGCAAAACAATGTATTTTATAAACATTTATTGGTTAATGTTCTTAGCACTATTGTGTTGCTGCATGACTTGTTCTGTTCTGAAAAAAGACCTACAATATTAAGTATTGTGATTCCCAGTGTAAAGGAGTGATAAAATCTGCTCTATAAATTGCGCAAAAAAATCATAGACGCAGTTAATCTGTAACATAATCAGCATCTGTATTGCCACTATGACCCTCGCCGGGAAAAGCGGATAGACAGTGATTCGTATTATTTAGTACTGTAGTAATCCGTCTTTATTCTGCTCTCCTAGGTATCTCTATTCCTGCACATAGCTGTGTGTTGTCTGCCCTCAGTCCAGTTTTTGGTAGAGTGTTTGCCCACTCTCCTTCACTTCAAATTGGACAGAGCAGATTACTCAAGCTGAAGGCAGTCAGGGCCCGCGCTCTGCTCAAGCTGGTTGGGTTCATGTACTCCGGGGAGGTTCAGGCAGAGAGTTTTGATGAACAGCAAGAGGTGATTGATGTTGCCTACAAACTGGGCTTTAGTAACTTGCTAAATGGTAAGAAAATGCAGGTAAAAAGGCAGCCAGAGAAAAGGATACATTGGAAGGAGATTGGACTGCAGACAGATGAGACATATGCGGGAAAGAAGGATATAATTGTACAGAACCTGTCAGAAAAAGTGAGGTTTTCTCATTCAGCGACTCAGACAGCTCATCCTGGTGCTCCTTATGCAGAAGCATGCCATGTATCGGAGAACGACCTGTCCGTAGCGCTCACTGATGTGCTTAGTGAGTATAACAGTTATTTCCCAACTGTTGGACCTGACTGCATAGATGCTGCTGCAGTATCTTCGTCCAACATCCGAACAGCATTTGTTAGGGGTCAGCAAATACACAGAGACAAGAAAAGAGCGAAAGTCCCTCAGAAGGTAAGAGTGTAAGTGGAGATTAAGGGCATACTCCAGCGTTTCTTAAGTGTTGTAGCAGTGTGTGACCATATACACTGTTCGCAAAAATGAGGGGATATTTCAAAATGAATATGAAGTGAAGCATTTTTATTGGATTGGATGGATTTTATTTCATTAAACAAGATGATCAGAAAAGCAAATGAAAAGTCAAAGAAAGTTGTTTGATTACCCAACTGAAGTGCAAACTAAATGATTGTGATTGAACAGCAAGTGACATATTCATGGGGTGAACAGAAGCATGTTAAACTGGACAGGAGTGCCACAAATTGACTGTTCAGTAGGGTGTATGGTCACCCAAGGCTGCCAAAACACACCGACCGTGATGGGGCATGGAGATACCTCTGGAGATACCTGAAAATGGCTGTCTGCCAACGTTCACCATCCAACCACCTGATGGAACTGGAGAGGATCTGCAAAGAAGAATGGTAGAGAATCCCCAAATCAAGGTGTGAAAACCTTGTTGCATCATTCCCAAGAATGGGAAGACTCATGGCTGTACTAGCTCAAAAGGAGCTTCTACCAAATACATCTGTCAAGATGGGATGCTGAGTGTACATTAATGAGAAGTTAACATAAAATTAACATTTTTATTTTAGCAAATGGCTGCAATGAAACAAAGAGTGATACATTTAAATGTTTATTTTTCAGTTCCGGGAATCCTTATGGGTTGTAGGTGATGATTTAATTAGGAATTCTGGAGTATCCCCTTAAGCCATAGAATCAGTGAATATGATATTGGATTATTTATTATTATTATTATTATTATTTATAGAGAAATTTGGTGTTCAAAGCCAAGTATTTTCACAGCAGACCGGCACGCACATCTCACTAAAAATCAAACTGAAGAGGAAAATGAGAGGAGCATCGTGGGAGATTGTCAGTTTCCAGGAGGAGACTGGAGCTGATGGAACAAGACTGTGTGGAGCCTCTATTTCAGAGAGGCGGACTGTTGATTCAGGACTGAAACACGGTCACGCTGAGGTATCAGTGCATTAGTACCTGTATTACACGAGCACAATAAATCAGACATTACGTCACTACACTTTCAGTATGCACATGTTGCTTAAAGAGCACTGGAGTATTATCAACATGGTGGAGGGTTTAAGTCCTGAATCGACCAAAAGCTCCCACTGGATTGTAAGATTGTATTAGCTGAATAATGCTTTATATACGGGTGTAAAATGCTGCAAATGTCATTAGGGGTAGGAGGCTGCCTCTGATGTTTCTTTTCTTTCTCCATTTCTTTTATACATTGTATTATTTATTTGTGCCATTAATTACAGCATAACCCTCTTCAGGATGGCAGTGTGCTCGCAAAGACCTGTAGAAACACCACTGAAGTCCAGCTGAGCCCCCCTCCCATGTTGACATGCCAAAATCTGGGAACTGTGACCCTCACTCCTCCCTCAGACCTGACTACATCTTCTCCTGCCAGACGCCATTCAGGGCGTTCCTGCCACCATACCCCTCATCCTCTATCACCAGGTCTTCCACAGCCAGAAGAGTCTGACGAGCATATTGCAAGGCTGTTGGAGGACATTGTGATGATGGGATTAAACCTCATGCCCTCTGTGCCGATGGACGGGAGGATCAGCAACATCCCACATTTGAGTCAAGTGTGTTCACACCCCGATCTGAAAGCGGACAGTTGTGAGGATGCAGCTGCTTTGCCGACTCGATGTTTCTGTGTTCATGACCATGATCGAGAGGCTAGGGGATGCATCATCGCTAACACTTCAAACTCTTCTGGACAATCATTGACAGGTAAGTAAACATACACTGTTAAGTTTGATTTATTTTTACTCATTCTACTGCCAGCGTTTGGCTATGGTGATTGCATTGCTGTGGTAGCCCAGCGGTTAAGGTACTGGACTCTGGAACAGAAGGTCATACATGTTCATGCAGGCCTGAAATAGCTGAGCTACCCAAGCACGCTGTTTAGAATAAGGTGATGGCAGATGTGTGCAGTTTGTTTACCTAAGTAAAAGTACTTCATCTGTTAAAAATACTAAATTAACAGTTGAAAAGTGGCTTATACGTTTTACTCAAGTATGAGTATAATGGTTTAAATGTATTTAAAGTAAATAAATAAAAGTATTTCCTTAAAAAAGCCTTTTTAACTAAATTTTTGAAACATGATGTATATTATAAAAGATATGCAGGTCCATGATGTTGTTTGTAACAGAAGAACGAAAATGATCTGCAATAATCATACAGAGAACTTTATTATCTTTAGCTAACCATATAACCTTTAGATAACCATCTAGTCTCTAAAGTGGCCCTTAGTGTGTAACTGTGTGTGTGCTTTACGATGGATTGGCACCTTGTCTGGAGTTGTTCCTGCCCTTGCGCCCAGAGTTGCCAGGTGGGCACCAGCTGGCCTGTGACCCCATGTGGATTAAGCGGAAGATGATGGATGGATGGATGGATGGATAATTTAATTTCGTAATAAATGTTTCCAAATCGCTCATACATGGCGATATTCAGTAATGCAGTATATCTTAATGTCAAAAACGTACTTCTCATCCACTCTTTGAAACTGTTTCAAAGTGGCAAAGTGACTTTTTGTCACTGCAGTTTATTTGAACAAACTGCAGCTTCACTTTTTCTTCTTTTGGTTTAGAGCAGTTTTTAAACACTAAACAACAGTGTGAAATGATTTCAGCGAGTAAAATGCATCCTGCTAAACATTCAAATTTGTTGGAAATACTATTTATAAGGTTCTAATAAATAACTAGGTTTCTAAAAGCTAAAGTAAGCAAAGTCCGTTTTGAAAATGTAGTGAGTAAAAAGTGCAGTCTTTTTCTTTGGATATGTAGTAAGTAAAAAGTGAAAAATATTAAGTACATTCAAGTAGCATACTGTAAAGTACGATTAAAATATTGTAGTATACTTAGTACAGTGACAAAATCATTTCTTATATTACCACCCCTGGTCTTTAGATACTTTTGGCTGTGTTGTGTACCAGTGTAGCAGAGTACCAATGGTCTTTACGCTCTTGGTGTGCCCAAAGTGCCCCTCAATCCTCATTATATTTCCTGTTGTCTAGGGTCTGAGTGTCCTGCATTTGAGAGCCAATCGACATACGGGAGCGTGGTAGAAGCTCCAACATCGTTTGCTGTTAGCCCTCTGTGCAGTGCACCAGAGAGACACACAGAGTACTCGTCATGTGCTGATCAAGAAAGGGTTTTGCCATCCAGTTTGCCATGTGGTCTTGAGCTGCTACCTCAAAGTGAATTAGAGGTGATGAGTGTGATGGGTAATCTCTTTTGGAGTGCTAATTCTGTAGTTCCAGCCAGAGCTCCAATTGGAAGTTGTAATGAAAATGTACAAATCTTGAGAACACCTTCAAGAAATGTAGGACAGAATGATGTGAGCACAGTCACGAATCCCAAAAGCGACTTATCTTCACCAGCCGGAACACAAGGTCCTGATGATCTCTCCAAGTTCAGACTTCTAAAACATCAAGTGTCGCTCCAGCAGTCAGCTAATGTTCAATCCCCGCATTCCTCTTTTGTCATAAACTTCAGTGAAATGAGAATACCAAAATGTCTTTCACCTCTTGCATTAGAAGAATCGGAAACGTTTCCACAGTTACCATTAGATACTTCTTATGCATTTCAGGTGGACCGCAAACACCAGTCATTTAACTCACCGGAACAACAATGCCTTCCTGACTATCCAAGTCCTTTGTCTACTCCTTTAAATGTAGACAATTTACAAAGTTCAGAGGTAGGGCTCGGCCCTGGCTGTTCAAGATCAAATAAGAATAACATTAAAGAGCCTAGTGGGTGTAATATGGAGCAGGAAAAGAACAAAGGGCAGAAATATGAGAAGCAGTTGTCAGAAGGGACAGATGACCGCATACTGGACAGTTGGAAAACGAGGCCAAATAAGTTTATGGTTAACGAGTCAGACAAGAGAAAAGACAAGATGATTGGTTACATAAATAGCTTCAATGTGCAACCTTCTAGTATAAATACAAAGGTTGCACTAGGCACTGGTAACACACAACTCATTAGTAGCCCTAAAATTAATTGCCTGAAAGCCAAGACTGATGAGAAATTATCAACATCTCAGAGTCCTCTGGAGAACCTGGAAAACTCCCAAGCAAATCAGGCTATGGAGTGTACATTTCAAGACCCGTGCAGGGAAGAAACACTTTCAAACCAGTCTGATTTTAATGTGAAAAAACTTGAGCGTGAGAGGCCTTCTCAAAAAAGAATATACGCCGAAGATCTGGAACAAAACGTGAGTGGAGTAAAGAAACGAAATAAGTCATGTGCAGGATTTACAGCTTCCACCACGTTTGCTTGCCATGATTCACTGTTAAGACAAAGGCCTGTGCAGAATGAAGATAATGATCTAGTAATGGATACCCAAGCACATAATCTCGAAACAAATACCCATTGTCCTTCTAAGGGAAAACCTCTAGGCCTTGAACACACCTTAAAGAATTTGGAAAAATCATCCATGGGTTTACAGATGTCCACTAAAACTGCGCACCTTGATTTGCAGAAGACAAAAGGCAAGGAGAAAAGGGGATGCAAAGAGAATAAAGCACAGGAAAATAGAAACACCTCATTGGACTGTGACAAGACGGCTGTTCCTGCTCTAATCTTGAACCCCGAAGAAATCAAACAACCCAATACATTAGCCCGGTTAGCCACAAGACCAGGTCTATGCAGTAAGATTTTCCATAAGACCAGTTACAGTGGTGGAACCACTGTCAACGAGTCTTTTCGGTCTCAGCAACTAAGATCAAGTTTACAAAAAACAGGCATTTCCCAAAGAACCAAAAGCACTTTCCCAAAGAGCAGAACACCTCAATCTGGGGAATGTACCGTAAAGATGTTCAGAAGACTCCATAATCATCTCAGCTGTAGAAAGTCAATGAAGGACATCAAGGAAAAGGAATTGAAAGATGTAGCTGTAGAGAACGGACCACTGAGAAGAGTGCAAAGGGATGAACTTGATTTAAAGTACAGAACAGACAGGGAACAGGGGAATGAAAGTTTGATGGATGGAAAGTCAACAGAATCTGATGGAAGTCAAACCTATACTGATCTTTTGGCACCAGATTTAAACAATAATCTTGAAATGGAAACCAGCGCTCACAGGGAGTCATCTAAAACCACTGATTTCAGTAACAAAACTATTTCAGAAACCAGCAGTAAGACTCTGTCAGCTACTGAGGGAAAGGCAGGAACCTCAGACATGACCACGGATTTATTTTGTACAGCGACTGCGAACACGGAAATTGTTCACTCTGAATCGCGCAGCATTTTGAACATTATGAAAGTTGTGGAAGTGTCAGCATCCAGCGAGGCTGAGATAAGTGATGCTGAAGTGGATGTGCTGGGGGATCGTTCTCGGGTTACTATGCCTGATGAAGATGCAGCTTCTGATGAATGGCTCGTGGGTGAAACTGAAGTAGAGGAAAGTCAGTCTTGTTTTGGAATGGATAATAAAGGAGTTTCTGCTTGTGAGAAGGAATTAAGGAAACAACAAATTGTTGGGGCTAAATTGCCAACAAGTGCAGGTAACTTTTCTAATGTTGCTATACATACTCTCACAGATTTCTTTATTAAGTACACTTCCTTGTCTCTACACTCATTGTTCATTTTATCAGTTCCACTTACCGTTATAGATGCACTTTGCCCTTCCAATTACAGACTATTCTTCATCTGTTGCTCTGCATACTTTGTTAGTTCCCTGTTCTCTAATTTTCAGGCCCACTACGGATCATGCACTGCTTGCATGGTGGATCATTCTGAGCCATGCACTGACACTGATGGGGGTGGTATTGGTAGTGTGTGTTTTGCTGATGTGATTGAAGCGTACACAGCAGTGCTGCTGGAGTTTTTAAACTCTTGGGTTTGAGAAAGACACTATATAAATTAAACTTATTATTATTAAACGCTGTGCACTTCATTAGACATCACCAGCACCACATCAGTGTCACTGTAGTGCTTAGAATGATCCACCACCCAAAAACACTGCTCACAAAAATTAGGGGGTTATTTCAAAATGTATACGAAGTGGATCCCACAGGAACTGCTGGACAATCTGGTCCTGTCCATGCCCCATCACTGTCGGTGGCAGTCTTGGGTGATCATACACCCTACTGAACAGTCAATGTGTGGCACTGTCATCAAGTTTGACATGCTTCTGTTCATCCCCATGAATATGTCACTTGTTACTCAATCATGATAATTAAGTTTCTCGTTTGCATAATCAAAACACTGAGTTTTTTTCTTATGAACTTGTTTTTGAAATAAAAATCAAATGCTTCAAATTCATTTTGAAATAATCCCTAATTGGGATAAACAAAGATTGTAGAGAAACATGAACTACAGCCTGTAATTGTATCTGTCAAAATGAGATCGTTCAACCCTCATTTCAGGGACGTTTTGGGACAACAGCGCCACCCTCTGTTTCTAGTTTACCAATTTCACTACATCGTGAATACAGAGACAGACGCACAGTTAAAGAACAGCGAAATAAGAATAAAATAAGAATTGTTGACGATGTTAACGAATAATGCATGTTTATTTTGCGGTGGGTTGGTAGGCTGTTAAAGGACATATTGGGGGGATTAAAAGGGGTCTAACAAAGCCCATGCGGTTTATTTATTAGTTCTTTATTAGAGCTTTGTTTTTTATTTACCAGATACATTTTGGTGCTCTGATCTCAGCATTTCCACAGAGTTTTCATTTGTAAGCAAGTCAGCAAAGAACTGTGACGATGAGGAGGAGGATGAGGTCATTGTGGATGATGTCTTTGACTCTTTTGATGTTCTGCCATGTAGTTTAAGTAGCCAGATTATTAGTGTTCAGACTATTGTTGAAAATGATTTGGACGAGGATGAAGAGGTTGATGTGACTGGATTGTGATTGTAAGTCTGAAGCAAGTTCTTACTCTACTTCATTTATTACTCTGTTCAAACAAAAAAAAGAACCATGTTCTGTATTTGTTGTGCGTTTTGTTGTTATCATGGCAATGCATATATAAAATACTAAGTTTACGACCAGAGTTGACAGTTTTGGTTTGATTAGTTTGTGTACATTTCATGTTCTTTGGCCAAAAGGTTGCTGAAGTAGGATCCGAACTGTTTTGTAATATTTGTCCATTTGCTATCAAATAAAATACTCACAAACTCAGTTTGCGCATCTGTTTAATCAGATTCAGGGTTGCCAGGGAGCTTAAGCTGCAAGGTGGGAACCAGGCCTAAGGTGTCATTCCATTACAGGGCGCACACACACAAACAAACAATTTAGAGTACCCAGATTAAACCAACACTGACAGCACCACCATGCCACAGTGTGCCTGGAAATAATATACGTAGAGATGAAAGCCGGCTCTCTGGGACACCTCGTGGCTTCATAAGTAGGAGACAACATGCTTTAAATATTTAAACAATAAGTAGAAAGAATTTGACTTGCACCAGCACTCAGTTCTGCTACTCTAGGTGGTGCATGTGCTTGTATTTCTGAACTACGTCGCCACATAATGTGAGGCACATAAAACAGTGCTGCTTACCCTTAATAGTGTGTGGATTTTTCATTCTGTTTGTGTGTGAGATAGGAAGAAGGATGGTGGAGGATAGAGATGTTTCAGAGATAAAAGATTCTTGAAGATGAGAAACATTAATTCATACTGTCAATAACTCGGAATTAAATTGAAAGCCTTTCAATATCCAACATTTAATTTCGTAATTTTTAAATAATTAGAAAGGCACGTGGAAGACAGTCATTCAGGATGGTATAGTCATGTAGAATGTATGTTTAGGAAGATATAAAGTCATACAAGCAAAGGAAAGATGGACCACAGAAGAGGTGGAATTTTTCTGAGAGAAATGATTAGTGCTAGGGATATTGCAGATGATGATGTTAAAGGAATGATTGCCAGTCAGATGTTAATGTTAAGGGAATGATTGATAATCATTTGCATTTGAAGGATTTATTGTATTCAGGAATTGGTCTCAGGTGATGAATCAACTTAGTGTAACAAATGAAATGATAAGCACTTATATACATGGGAAAGTCCGTGT
>JAUZST010029147.1:0-29688 GCA_034779995.1 Parotocinclus haroldoi | reverse complement strand
AGCACCTCATATCCTACATACTGAGTATAAACAACAGATATTTACTGTCAATCCTCATATTTTATCATTTATAACATATAACACATAACAAAAACCTGCGAAACAGAGAAAATCTGCGATATTTTTCCATTAATATTTTTTGAAAACCCGAGATGCACCGAGTAAAAGGTGACTCGCCAAGTGTTGAGGTAACACTATATAAATATACATCCATCCATCCATCCGTCCGTCCATATGTCCACACCGGGACGAGGGCAAGCCGATGCCCATCCAGCTACTCTCGGCGCAAGGGCAGGAACAACCCTAGACAGGGTGCCAAACCATCATAGGGCGCACACACACACACACACACACACACAGTCACGCACAAGGTCACAAACTAAGGCCCACTTTAGAGACACCAATTAACCTAACACGCATGTATTTGGACTGTGGGCCGTCTACATACTTTGACCAGCACAGGTCAGTTCCAATTTGAGTGGTGGTGGATCAGATTGGATACAAGTGGCTCAGACACGGCAGTGCTGCTGGAGTTTTAATCACTGTTCGACCCACTGTGCCCAGACCCACTGTTCCCACTATTCAAACACATCTACCTTATTTGTCCACCTTTTAGATTTAATTTGTGGTAGTCATCCTCTAGTCCTTTATCAGTGCTCACAGGACTTCCAGTGTCTGAGGTGTTATAAAACTCCAGCAGCACTGCTGTGTCTGGTCCACTCACACCAGCACAACCAACACCAATAGGGCAGTGCTCAGAACGATTCACCTCCTAAATAGTATCTGATGTGTGCTGGTTCTGCGGGGGTCCTGACCATTAGAGAAAAGGGGTAAAGGGGACGACCAAAGAATGTAGAGAAACAAATGGACTACAGTCTGCAACCGCAGAACTACAAGGTCCAGTGAGCACTGAAACTTAAATAAAGAACGAGCAGAACATAAACTGAACTTTTGCGCAGTACTATAAATTAACCCTAAGGACATTTTACCAAGGATATCCATAATTCTGGATTTGTAGGCTGTAATTGTAGAACTACAAAGTGCTTCTATACGGTAAATTGAACTGATAAAATGGACAATGAGAAACAAGGCAGTGAACCCAATAAAGTGATCAGTGAGTTTAAACTTTAAAAAAACACAAAACATCATTTCTTTCTGTTCTATATGTTTTAACTCTTACTGGTCAGGGTCAGGAGAGGGATCGGAGCCCATCCCACAGAGCACAGATTTCAGGTGTAAGGGTGCCCCAGTCCATCACAGGGATGTCTGATGCCTTAAACATGGGGCACATATTTGTCTCGTACTTTTATATGGACAACAAATGCAATTAAAACAATTAAAACAAAAAAAAAGTGTTTCTTTCTTGACCCTTTCAGGACCGTATGTTGTATTAATCGTATTTGTTGTCCATATAAAAGTACAGGACAAATATGTATCTTGGTCCTCAAAGGGTTAAGGGCACTACTAAAAGGATTAGATTTGCCCAGATCAAGTCATTAAAGTTAATATCTGCACAAACCTACAATATGAATATTGTATTGTATTACATTAAATGAAAACGGGGGAAGAAAAACGATATTAATTTCCTAGTAGCCTAACTGTGAAGCGGGCTGAAGGTGCTGCTGGAGCAAGAAAAAAATTATACATTTGTATGACTAATTTACATTTCCGGCAAAAGTTTTGTTCTGTAAGAAGTTGCGGCGGTGGGGTTTCAAAAAGATTCTTATAAACGGCAAAAAAGTCTGAGAATCGCCGAAGTAGTGCTAACCTGTGCCATCCAGCCTCGATGGTAAAGCACCTCATACTCCAGCAGCACCTTGGCTACCCGGTTGTAGTTGCGTATGATGCGCTTGGCCTCGGTCGTGTCCAGGACGCCTGGATGCTGCTGAAAGAGCTCCATGGGTTCCTGGATCCTGCGGTAGAGCTGGCGAGACCAGAGGATCTTCCCCGCTATGGGAGGGAGGCCCCGGGCGATGGGGGGATCCAGTTTCTGCTTGGTGTAGATGCGCAGGACCATCTCGATGTCTCGACCGTAGTTCTGCAGCACCTGCTGGTACTGCTCAGTGATTCCCAGATCAGGAATCTCGAGTCTGGAAAACGTAAAGTCTGTGAGACAGCTAGGGGCTCTGAATAGATTTGTTAGGGCAGGGTGAAGTGGCACCTCAGATAACTTCAATTTCTAGTACTTCTTTTTAAGAATCGATCAATATTGTACTTATGTAAGCCTTTGCTTTCGGTCTCTGGTGTGAAACAACTGTAACGTTTCTGTAACTGTCAATCAGACCGTGGTTCATTGGGTACGAACCTCTTTGTTTTGTTATGATTGTGCTGTACTGTGAATACTGCTACTGCCTGCTACATTTCCTTTGGGACCAATAAAGCATCCATCCAACCATCGATCCATCGATCTATCCATCCATCCATCCATCCATCCATTCATTCATCCATCCAGCCAGCCAGCAATCCATCCATCGATCCATGCATCCATCTATCCATCCATCCAGCCAGCCAGCCATCCATCCATCCATCCATCCATGCATCCATCTATCCATCCATCCATTGATCCATCCATCCAGCCAGCCATCCAGTCAGCCATCTATCCATCCATCCATACATACATCCATCCATCTATCCATCTATCCATCCATCCATTGATCCATCCATCCATCCATCCAGCCAGCCATCCATCCATCCATGTATCCATCCATCCAGCCAGCCAGCCAGCCAGCCAGCCAGCCATCCATCCATCCAGCCATCCATGTATCCATCCATCCATCCATCCAGCCATCCATCCATCCATGCATCCATTTATCCATCCATCCAGCCAGCCATCCATCCATCCATCCATCTATCCATCCATCCATCCATCCATCCATCCATCCAGCCAGCCAGCCATCCATCCATTGATCCATCCATCCATTGATCCATCCATCCAGCCATCCATCCAGTCATCCATACATACATCCATCCATGTATCCATCCATCCAGCCATCCATCCATGCATCCATCTATCCATCCATGCATCCATCTATCCATCCATCCATCCATCCATCCAGCCAGCCATCCATCCATCCATGTATCCATCCATCCAGCCAGCCAGCCAGCCATCCAGCCAGCCAGCCAGCCAGCCATCCATCCATTGATCCATCCAGTCAGCCATCCATCCATCCATCCATCCATCCAGTCAGCCAGCCAGCCAGCCAGCCATCCATCCATCCATCTACCTGGCCTAGCGATTAAGGTACTGGACTCTGGATCTGATGGTCCAGGGTTCAAATCCTACCTCTGCCAAGCTGCCACAGTTGGGTCCCTGAGCAAGGCCCTTAACCCACCATTGCTTGGATTGTAAGACTGTATGAGTTGCAAGTCGCTCCGGATAAGGGCGTCTCCTAAACGCTGTAAATGGAAATGCAAATGATTTGGATATTTCACAAGGATTCTCCCACAGGAACAGTGGAGGGATTGTATGGTACAGCTGGCCTGAGAACGCCTGGGGATCACCAGGAGAATGTGGAGCCTGTTCCCACTGTGACCCTCATCAGGATCTGATGTTCAAGTCATTTGCACTGTTAGGACAATTCTTTATCAAGCACCCCTTAATATGCACTGTGCCATGAATTTCAGGTACAGGACACCAGCTACAAAAGACAACAGGAATTACAGCATCGAGTAGAAGAAGCTCAGCTGGACCAGTGTAGCCAGCCATTCCACGTCCAGCAAGTCTCCACCAAAAACCTCCTCAAAGATCTGAGCCAAGCTGAGAAAGTGCTACAGAGGCTGGGAAACCTGGCTGCTCTTACAGACTGCATGACTGTTCAGAACCTCATTACTATCATTCAGTCTGAGATGGTGGCCTTCATCAGCAACGTTTTGAGGGTAAATCTTCGTACTACGCCCGTTTGACCGGTTATCCATTCCAATTGGGATCATGCATATGGAGTCCGGTTCTTATCAATGTGAAATCCAGTATGGTCAAAAAGTTGGGTTTTTTTTTTTTTCAAATGTTTAGATATAAGGAATATCATTACCCAATATCTGTAGCCTTTTATTGCCCAAACGATTGCAATGCTATCAACTAATGGCGGCCATGTTTTAGCAATTATACCAGAATCTTGCAAAAGGTCACAAATTTGTCAATGTTTGTAATGTATTGCATGTTAGCTGAATGGTCCATGGCATGGTTGCTGGTACCACATGGGGTGCCTTGAGTAAAACTGTGGATCGTCTGGGATTCTCACAAGTACCGTTCTATAGGGTTGCCCAAACTCGTTTGAAATGTCTTAGATTTAATAGGGTAGCATTACAACCACCTTTATTAGGAACACTACATTGTACTGTACTAATTTCAGAAATTAAGATTCACCAAACTAGGGTCTTGGTGAAACTGAGCCCACTGCAGACTCAGCACCAGGCCATCTACTACCAATCTTGCCGTGGTCAAAATCACTGAGATCACATATTTCCTCATAGTAAAAGTTGACCCGATCATTATCTGAAACTGGCCAGTGTCTGAATAGTATGCATCAAATCTTGAGGCAGATGAGCTACAACAGCAGAACAACACAGTCTTTCAAGAATGCGAACCTGAGGCACGTGTGAGTATGGCGTACAGATCGAAGCGTCTGGCAAATAATGATACCGGGATCAAGAGGAGCACATAGGATGGGAGGTTGCTGTCTGTTTAGTTAGGAGTGACCCTGGTATCGGGGGTTAAGTAGGCGTGGCATTGCCACTGGTTGTTGGCATCTTTTTATCATTATTCTTTTTATTTTGCTTTCTAGAGGAAGCATGAGGCACAAGGCAGCCTTTTCAATGCAGAGATGACATTCGGTGCAGACGGACAGCTCACCCTTTTCCCACCCATTTGCCTGTTCCATGAGGTCCTGCTAGAAGCAGCGCTGTCAGTGACTGACTCTGTTCTACAGGTGAGCAAGGAGTCAGGAGTCGTCATGCTGTGCCGCATGCTCAGGCGGCAGTGCTTTTCCACATTTACCTCTTTAAAATCAAATGGGTTTGTTTTTCCTCTACAGATGACCGACTCGTACAACACGTCTTGCCAAGACCCTAGCTTGCGCTTCGTCAGTGCTCGTCAACGTCCTATTTCAACCACTGACCTTTCGAACATCACCGATACTGCCGTCTGCAAAGGTAACAGAACTGAAACGTATTGAAACTTGCACGACAGTTAGGCATAGGTTTTTTTTTCATTCCCATTGTCCACGTGTTGTAGCCAACTCAAAGCTGGTGCTACCAAAGCTGACCGCTCTTAGACTTCAGGGGCACAGGCTGCGAGGGCAGTATTATCCCCTGACCAGAAAGCAGCTAGACCGGCACTTGCACCACAAGCCCGAAGCACAGGAGGCTGAAAAAGAGGCCGCCAGGATTACGCAGGTAATGCACGGATTACACTGGAAACGACCAGTCGTCTTGGGAGTCCATAGCCCACATGTTTTTGAACCTTTTGTAGATTGGTGTACGACCAGAAGTTTATTATTTCTCTTATTTCTTTAAAGAGATGTGCAGATTTGGCGTATAAGACAATAACCGCCGATGTTTAGAGGCAACTGTTACCTTATATCGCGTAGGAAGCTTTTCACGAGATCCAGCAGCTCTGTCAAACTCGTTC
Organism: Parotocinclus haroldoi; assembly: GCA_034779995.1. NCBI lineage: Eukaryota > Metazoa > Chordata > Actinopteri > Siluriformes > Loricariidae > Parotocinclus > Parotocinclus haroldoi. Next base: position 24,062 of record JAUZST010029147.1, on the reverse strand, counting down.
CTGGTTGGTAGACGCTCATTTGTTGGCCGGTCAGTGGAGCCCGGCGTCACTGGAGAGCATGCGGGGACGGCCGGCCCTGGCATATAGGGAAAGCCTCCAGAAGATACAGGGCTGGCTTGATCAAGTACAAGCAATGCCTCCTACGTTCGTCCCTTCCAACAAGCTTCTGAACGTCGGTCATGCTGAACTCCAAGCGAAGCTAGGTGTGTCATGCAGCTCACGCAGCTCCCAGGTCTGTAAATTCCACGTTTGAAACAGCTGGCTATTGCTTTCTCGCAGTGTCTTCGTTGATGTCCGTCGAGAAGGACGTTTTAAACCTGATTTCGGAAGAATTGCGCTCGCGCTCCAGTCACTTCTCAACCAACCTGGAAAAAGGCCTAGCCTGCCTGGGGCACGAACCGGCCGGCTTGAGCGGCTTCGCAAATTACGCCAGCCTGGTAACTATTTAGCGATTCTTTCCACGTTCTCTGCAAACATGTGGTTGTCACGCTTGTCTAAACTGTCTCGATATCCAGGTGAAACACTTCGAGCGGAATGCAGCTGATACGCAACAACAGCTGGAAAACCTCTCGTCCCTTCAAACGATTCTAGAGCTGAACTGTAGAAGCATGGCTCCTAAAGAAGTGGCATTAACAAAACAGGTATTGAATGCAGTCCTCGGGTTTTATAAGACTAGAAGATAAGGCTGTAACGATACACTCTGCTCACGATTCTGTTCACGGTACCGAGTTTCGTTCAAAACGAGGCACAGTTTCCTGAAGAAGTTTTTCAACGTGAAAAGAGTCCAATGCAAATTCAAGTGACTAGAAACAGAGGTTTGAAATTGCACGCAAAATATTGTCTGTGCTCAACGTAAATTAAATAAATGACTGAAAAGGACAATCCAATCGAATGTTACTTTTCTAGTATGAAATATACAAAATCTTCTTTAATCTGCAATGAAAATAATTAAAGGCAAAAAGAGCTTCCAATAATGGTACCGCAACAAGATGTGCTACTGTTTATTTAAAATACCGGCTCACTGGGCCTTTAAAAACAGGCTCAGTCTCAAATTCGTTTTCACTGCATATATGAAAGGATATGGATATCGCTGGTGATCAAAGTATGGATTTGCTTTAGCTTGCACGTGGCATCGTCACGCCCTTTGTTGTAATGCATTGTTACACCCCTACCATAAGACCCCCCTTGGTAGCGCGTGTGTGCCATTGTTCTTGTAGACAGAAGACCTTTGGAACCAGTTCGTTCCTCTTCTGAAGAGAGCAGCAGAGACAGTCATCCGGCTGCAACCCTCCATGATCATCACTATGCACAACACGTTTTCCTCACTAACTAAAGAAACAGAGGACCTTATGTACAATGCCAGCGCTGCACCTTATCTTGACCCAAACCAGAGTCCTGACCAGGTGGTTGCGAAGCTTGGACGGTTGTGTGAACAGCTTCATCTCTTAGTTGCACAAGTGAACGAATTGAGTAGGATCAGCAGAATCCTGACAGGTAAGACTGGCAAGGATGGCGCCATATTTAATGCCTTGCACGTATCAAGAATTGGATCGTGGGCTAAAGGGATTCTAAAAGAATTCAAATACCACCTAAATACCATCTCTGCCAAGCTGCCACTGTTGGGCTCTTGAGAACTGCTTGTAAATTACAGTTGCTCGGATTGCGACAAACTGGATCTGTTGTAAGTCTCTGTATAAGAGCACATAAATGACTACGCGTAAATGTAATTGTTTTTTTTTAAATGTAATTGTTTTTGTAAATTACAATCTCACCCCCACCGCCCCCCGCCGTAGGACAGCCGTTGGATCTTACGTTTGTGACGACAGCCCAACAGAATATGGAAGCCCGAAAAGGGGTTTGGGAGCTCACGGGTGCGTCCGCTGCACAGATTCAAGAATGGATGCTGTGTTCCTTCAACAAGGTTGGTTGACGTGAAAAAATCCGCTTTATCTAGACCGGCGAATTTAGCAGCGCCCATAATGATTTTATCTTGCCAGTTTGGCAGTGTGGTATCCAAGGCTCAGGACAAAGTGAACGAATGGCTTGGTCAGGCAGCGTCGTTGGCGAGAGTCATCCCCTGCAGCGATCGTGTGCTTCAGAAGAACATAGAGAGTGTGGAGAAGTTTAACCAGCAGCTGTGGGTGTTAGCCAGGCTGAGCAGCCCTACGCTGAAACACAAACACTGGAGAAATATCGTCAAGGGTATTTATTATGAAGGGAAACGAGATCATATTAATAGTCTTTATGGGTGCAGTGTTATTCCTATTCCTTGATATGTAGGCATGGGCCTGGACTATACCCCAGAACTGAATTTAACCGTGGCTGACCTTATATCCGAACTACTGGAGCATCAAGATTACATTATGAAGGTTTGGCCTCTCTGTTGCAGGCACTGCATGAAATGGTTCAGACTCCAGGCTTTATAGTTTTGAATGTTTGTTTTTTAGGTCTGCAGTGACGCCCAGGCTGAAGCAGACACGGAGCAAACATTCAGGACGATCCAGCAGGACTGGGAAGGGACGGTATTCAGGCTTGCCAAGTTCAATGAAGACGCCTGTGCACGACAAGAACAAAAGAAGGGCGCTGACTTTGCTTCGAGGCCAAAACAGCCACCCTGTGACAGCGAGACGCTCGTCATAATGGGTACATAAGCATTTTGGGCTTTTGTTCCTGGATGTGTTGTTTCAAGACATTTTACAACATCATACATCGTAACGTGCATAAACGAATCAGGTCTAGATGCCCTGATGGCCCAGTCTGAGGACAGCGTTATGACTCTATCCAGAATGATTCTTTCTCCGTATGCCTGTGAGTTCAGAAGAGAGGCTGAACGTTGGATCGAGTTCTTACAGGAGCTTGGTGCGTATGCCTGAACTGTCACTGGTATTTCTGTTACATTTCACCCAGTCTGTTTACACTCTGTATTATTTGGTTACTTTGAACAATAGAGGAACTGCTAGATTCATTACAAAGGTACCAGCGAATGTGGATCTTCCTTAGCAGAATGTTCTCCGAGACGCCTGTTACATCACAAGCCGTAGAACTGGTAAATACGTTTTCTGTCACCTTGATATTAAATGGCATACGTGTTCCTAAATTGTGCCGTACTTGTATTGCAGATGGACAGATTTGCGCCAGTGGATAAGGCATTTCGTGAAACCGTTCACCTTATGGTAACCGACCCGCACGTGCTGAGGTTTGTTCGTTTTTTCAAGGAGAACTTCCAGGAACATAATCCTTTCCTTAATGAACTCAAAGTCATGGAGGAAATTTCAGCCCAGTTTCAGCTTTACCTACAGGAGCTGCGCAGCGACTTCCCCAGACTGTGCTTCCTCAGCGATGGGGAGCTGATCAAACTCCTTTCACAGCATCCATCACCCCCTTCCCTTCTGCCCCTGGTGTCCAAATGTTTCAGAGGAGTGCACGAGCTGGAAATGGATGTCAATGGTGAAGATGAATTGACAGACCCAGACGGAGAGCTTGATCTGTCTCTCTCTCGGGTGAGGATAAAGGGCGTGTACGGATCCCTTGGGGAGCATTTGGCCTTAGTTTCTCCTCTCGAGCCTGGTTTAGACCCTGTGTGTTGGCTCGGTCTTTTGGAGAAGAGCTTAAATCGGACGGTCAAAGAGCTGACGTCGAAATGCGTCGCCGCTCGACAGCGCCCACAGGAGGGGTATCCGGTGGGACTCATCCCTGCGTTCCCTCTGCAGTGCCTTTTGGTGGCGGAGGAAGTTTCGTGGTGTAGTGAAATCCGAAGCTTTTTTCTTCCTGAAGCTCAACCAAGCTGGATACAAATAAAGGCTCGAAACACAGCAAAACTACACAGCTTATGCCAAGCTGTACGAGATATTGCTGCAAATTCTCCAGACAGGTCCATGACCAGCCTTCACACCGTGACAGCACTCCGTGCCATGGTTTTACTTAGCATTAAGCATTCCGAACAGGTGGCTGGACTGGTTGAGGTAAAAGGCGGTCTCGAGTCTTCTTTTGAATGGCAAAGGCTTTTGACGTACCACCACAGTGCCAAGGAAGAACACTCCGTTCATGTTAACGCCTTGGGAACGCTGTTACCCTATGGAACTGAATACATAGGACCTGAGAACTGGATGATGGTGAACACTTCTTCAACAGAACGGGCATTTTTGGGCATTGTCCTTGCCCTCCGCAGTTATAGATGCGCCTTTGTTAGTGGGCCTCTCATGTCTGGCAAGCAGCGGACCGTAGTCCAGTTGGGACACGCACTGGGACGGCAAGTCATCTCTTTGGAGTGTTGCGAAAACACGGCCTGGGTGTTCGTTCGTCAAACGCTGCTTGGTGCTCTTCGGACCGGCGCGTGGCTGGTGCTCGATTCAGTGAATTCAATGGAACAGGAGATTTTGGCCGCGCTCGGGCAACATTTGGCAGACATTCATCAGAGTTTGTCAAAGCTTCAGGAAAATGTACAGCGAGATGAGGTAGAGAGAACAAAGGCGAGCCAAATGGAATGCCAGTTGCTCTTCGAAGGAAAGGATATTCGGGCAAATCCGAGCTACGCTTGTATCGTAGTGTCATCAAATAGATATTCTGCTGAAATACCCGAAAACTTGCGAGCGGCTACGAGACCTGTTTCAGTGATTCAACCTGACTGCGCCGTTGTTGCCGAGGTTTTGCTGACGTCTCTAGGATTCTCGAAAGCAGCCCGCGTAAGTCGAGATCTCGTCTCTCTTCTTACCCTAGCTGAGGATTGCGATTGCCTTCCAGAGTTTGCCTTAGATACCTCATCCAGGCCTGCTCTTCTGACAAAGGTCATAGATGCCTCTGGGATGTACCTGCACAGACATTTGGAGGAAAACGCCAATAACGCAGCCCAGGTTCAGAACGCAGAGAAAACCAAGGTTCTCGAAGAACGCCGAAGCGTATCCCAGGGACCTCGAGAACCCATGGAAGGACCCCATGCTTCACCCTCTCGCGAGCGCGCCAATGAACTTTCCGTTGGGAACTCTGTAAGAGAAGAGCAAGCGGTAGTCAAGGGGGTGGCGTCGGTCTTACTGCCCGCATTCAGCGAGCGTGGTAGGGCCTTGCACTTCTGCACCATTTTGGAGGAAACCTTTCCAGCAGCACGATATTTTGCAAGCTCGCAACACATCCTTGAGGAGAGTCAACAACACGTTCTTAGACATGCCCTCACAGAGGAGCTGCACCAAACAGGACTTTGGCCTGACCCACAGATGCTTGACGATGCCCTGACCCTACACCAAGCACTGATGTTCCATCAGGCGGTTGTGCTCTTTGGGCCGGCAGGTAGTGGAAAAACCACCTTGTACACTGCTCTCGCGGGGGCACTTCGACACCTAACGGAACAGGCTGTAAAGGAAGAAGCGGCGAGCTACACCAAGCTTTTGCCACACTCAGGTCGGTACTCTGTTCAAACGGCGGTCTCATTTCCTAATGCTTTGTCCCATGACGAGTTTTTTGGCGGGTGCTGTGAAAAAACGGGCTCCTGGTGGGATGGGGTCTTCACTAAAATGCTGAGAAGCGCAGAACGTCATGACTCTTCAGTCAGTGCTCTACGTGGAAGTGATAAGAAAACAGTTAAGTGGTTGGTACTGGATGGGGAACCTTTGAGCGGCCCCGGATGGTTCGATGCTTTGAGTACTCTTGGCAACCCCGAGAACCCCTTTCTTTGCCTGTCGTCGGGTGAGAAAGTTCGGCCATCCCGTGAGCGGTTTAAAATTCTCGTGGAGGCCAGCACGCTCAAAAATGCAGCTCCTTCTGCACTGACAAGGTGCGGTTTGCTGTGCGTTTCTGGAAAGGATCTATGGAAAGCTGTGTGGGAAGCTGAACTGGATGCCCTGGGTAAGGAGCATGCCCTAGAGCAAGGCATACTAGATATGTGGAGCTGTCTGGCTGAAGACCTTTTCTCCAGTACCATCGGTTTCCTCAGACACAAAGCTTTAACGACTGCAACGGCAGGCGAAGGACGTGAAGCCAGTAAATCGAGCGGTGTAATGCCTGATGGTTCGCAAGAAGTAATGTCATTCATTAAAATCCTCCGCGCCCTTTTGGGAGAACCTGGCAACGCAAAGGGCTTCAGAACCACGTGTGAAAAGATCACCACAGAAAAAGGTAAAAGGTGTTGTACTAGTTTTCTGTTATTCAAGCGTCATTTAGATGTGCATAAGGCACATTTTAATTTCCTATTATTAATCTTAACACCTTGGTTGTTAAAATTAGAGCCTAAACTGGTATCGAGAATGAAATATTACGTTTTGTTCTTCCCTGCAAGACCTTGGTCCTGAGCCACCCTCCACAGAGTTACGTGCTACAAACACTTTTGTGCTTGCCTATATTTGGGGTTTTGGTGGACATCTGCACCCTAGGTATGTGTCAAAAATTTAGCTTGAATTGGAAACACTGTGAGCGTTTAAGCGTGATGAAATGCCCTCTTCGTTTTAGGCACCGGCCACAGTTTGACCTCCTAGCACGAGAGGTGTTGTTGAGAAGTCGGAACAAAATTGAAGTGCCAGTTAAAGGCACGGTGTTCGAACACTTCTTTAACATTAGCGATGAAATACATGAAGATGCTACGTCTACTTCTGCTGCTGGAGTCCCGTGGAACAGGGGTCCATGTCATTTTAACGCACCTGTGCCCCAGGTTTGTTTGGTTGAACATAATATTATTTTGTTTCTCAGCAAGTCATTCTTTGTCATATTACCAGAAGTTGATCCGACCATTTACAAAGGTGCTATGTATTTTGCGCTGCATAATGCTTCGATGGCAACCTATGTTGCTCAAGAACCTGTATGTTCCTTTCAGCGTTAACGGTGCCTTCCGAGATGTGCAAGTTACCCATGCCGTGGGCACTAACACACCCCCGTACCATCAGACATGCTGGCTTTTGAACTGATGAAAATCCAGACCTTCCTTTTCCTCTTTGTATCGAAGGTCACGGGCATTTAAAGTTGGTTTTCGGCCTTGCCGCTTACTTGCAGAGATTTCTCCAGATTCTCTGAATCTCTTGATGACATTATGGACTGTAGATGATGAAATCCCTAAATTCCTTGCAGTTGCACGATGCTCTTAAACTGTCGGACTTTTTGCTCCGTCGTTCACTAAGCCCCATCCTTGCTTATGAACGACTGAGCCTGTCGGGGGTGCTCCCTTTATACCCAATCATGACACTCACCTGTGGAATGATCCAAACAGGTGTGTTTTTAGCATCCCTCAACTTTCCCAGTCTCTTGTTTCCCCTGTCCTTTTGGACGTTCTATGGAACGTGTTGCAGGCATCAAATTCCAAATGAGTGACTATTTGCAAAAAAAACAATAAACCATATTAGTTTGAACATTAAATATCTTGTCTTTGTAGCGTATTCAATTGAATGTGGGCTGAAAAGGGTTTGCAAATCATCTTTTTTCATCGTCTTTTTTATTTATGTTTTACTCACCGTCCCAAATTCATTGGACTTGAGGTTGTAGTTTGGCCAGTTTGGCCCAGTGGTTCCCAGCGCTGAGCCTATAACCTACCTTTGCTGAAATCCAGGTTCTGTGCTTCCTCGTAACCAAAAGTCCAAATGATTGGATATTGGTACCTGAAGCTCAGGTCTGGATTACCTGCCACCAGAAATTTGGTTTTGTGCTTCTTACCTGTTCCGCCTTGTCAAGGGTGGTCACTGATCAAGTCTAATATCATCTGAACTGATTTGATATGGAATCAACTCCGCCAGAGGTGATCGATTACCAAATCAACCTACATGAATAAATGAAATAACGGGATTCTTCGTGAAAGTGTTACATCCTACCAGTTTGGTAAAGAATCTTTACCTCTCCATGCAGTATGAAAAATGGGCGTACCTCCTGGACCGTCTCTTAGATGCCAATCACCCTGCACTACTGGTAGGAGAAACAGGTTCAGGCAAAACAACACTGTGCAGGATTTTAATGGGAGGAAGAGCGCATGTGCGTCTACGCTCTTCAGATTTCAGTAATATACTCAAAAGCATGGGCGGACGGAAGGACCCTTTGTGCACCGTTACGCAGAATCAGCGTTTACATCTTTTTGTTGATGATATACATGAAGCACCTTTTGGTAAGTCCATTTTAAAAGCCTCTTCAGTTTGAATGTTTTTTTTTTTTTCTTTTTTATTAATTAAGCTAATGGTTCTCCCCTTTCGCTCTGTAGAAACTACGTGGAAAAAAACACAACCTTTGGAAACCTTGCGTCAGTGCATCTCAAAAAGGGCGCTGAATTCAAAGGGGTATCCCTTCAAGCCGTTCGGCTTTCTGGGCACCTGCAGTCTGGGGTCAAACGCGGGTCAGATTTCCCCACGGCTCACTAGGCTGTTCGCCATCCTGGTCCTTCCTAGTATGACTGTGGATATCCTGTTCTCTTTCCATTCTACCCAGTTAGAGCAGTGGCTGAGAAAATGCCCCTCCATGCCAAGGATCGCAGAGTTGGCACGCCGTGTCGTCAATGCCACCTCTGACGCGCACCGTGGCGTGAATGAGCGCTTGCCTGCAGCTCATCTCGCTCCCCATGTCAGATTTTCTCTGCATGACGTGCAGAAAGTGTTCCGAGGAATGTGTCTCTGGAAAGCCAAGACCACATCTCAGCAGTTAAATAATTCCTGTTCCTCGTCGCCTGCCCTTGCTAGAGCTACCCTGGGTCCTGTTGGAAACCTGCTCGGTGTCGCCCACTTGTGGATGCACGAGTGTTTGCGAACCTTTGGTGATCGCCTAAGCGAGGATGAGGAACGGCAAACGCTGCTTTCTGTTCTGACCCAAGCGTCTGACAAGAATTTTGGTAGCTTGTTGGTGAGTGAATGTCAGACTTATGGATACGCAAGAACAACTATGGATTATTTAATCCAGGATCAGGATTTACCAGGACCAATTCACGTGGATAAAAATGAACACACGTCCAGGAAAGGATCTACTAAGGATCATCGGTTTGAAATGAACCGTCACTCAGAATCAGTTGAGAAATCAGAGTGCCCCAACGTCCAGAGCTGCTCTGAGTCAAGCTTTTCAGATAGAGAGAGTGATGAGAATCATGGCGTTGACTCCTCGAACAGCAAGTCTGAATCAGCACCAGCCCGTTCCAAACAGACTGACAACGTGAGAGAGAAGAAATTATCAGATCCCCACGTCTCCCCAAACACAGCTCTCCAGCTCATGCGTCAATTGAGTTCTTCTATCCATAATGCAGTCTTCAGTCCGGATCTTGGTGAACTCAGTATGCGCAAAGCACACCGACAGATTATACAAAACGTAGCCTATCAGGAGACAGACTTGGAGGCTCTGGTACAGCAGCTGACTCGTATTGTAAAAATCAAAGAGGACGAAGAACCTAATTCCTGCAAACCTGCCCCCTTTGTGGTGTATCGCCAGAGAGTACGTCAGCTTGCACACGTCTTGCGTGCCCTGCTTATTCCCGGTGGACACGGGGTTCTGTTCGGAGCCGCAAAGAACACGTGCAGGAAGACCACCGTGCGCCTAGCGGCTTATTTGACAGGATACGCACTAACTGAGATACATCGAGGAAATGAGGGCAAAGTAAAGGAGTTGTTAAAAAAGGCTGAGAGTCAGAGAGTACTGTTTCTGATCCATGAGGATGTAAGTCAGGCCATAAGGGATGACCTGCTGGAGATCATGGCTAGTGGAACATTCCCTGGTCTTCAATCAGAAATTGAAGAATTGAAGGATGTGCTGTTGGAGAACTATGCAGACGTGAAGAATTCTCTAAATGCTTTAAGAAGAAGCGAGGCCAAAGAAAGGTAAGGGATACTTTTTTGTAATTTTTTCCCCTCCGTTTTGGCATGTTTTTTTTTTTTTGTTTATTTTTCCTGTCCAGGGTCACAGGGACTCCCATGCCCATAGAACACCCTGCACCCTGCAGGTTGTTCCTCAGACACTCGTGTCCACTTTATTAGGTACACGTGTTCAACTGCTCATTAACGCAATTATCTGATCCGCCAATCACAAGGCAAATCAACGCATTTAAGCATGCAGATTTGACATGGTCAAAAAGGTCAAGCCAAGTGCCATTGATCTCTATCGCAGAAGCTTTAAAGTTTTCGCTTACATCCCAATATCCGGGGCCAGTCCCAAACTGAGCAAACCTAGAGCGACTGGAAATATTTCATTTTGAAATATCCAATAATTGTGATTATCCTTTATACCCTTTATTAAAAGACCTTCCTTTTGACCTTCAGGTGTAGGGTTCCTTCCTTTTTTTCTCTTGATTTTTTAGCATTATGTTATAGGGTAATAACAGAGCTTTATGGCTCAAAGTATCCCTGTTTCTCATAAAACACCTTTACGCAGGAATCTCAGGAGTGCTCAACGAGACATCCACATGTTTTTGTTGCTGCCTCTCAACCACGATCTTTACGAGGGCGAAACTGTGAGCGAGTCCCATATCGTTAAGGCTGTAAAACTCTGCTGCTGTGTAGAGGTGTATCAGCCTTGGACTTCTGACGATTTAGTTGAAATTGCCTCTCTTTATCTAACCTACAGCCCACAGGTTACGAAGACGGTCACCAAAGGCAGGTGTATTTTATATCAAATAAAGCAAAACTTTGGCCGTCTGTTAAGTTACAGCTCAACATGCGTGTGATTGTTTTTTTCTCCTCTTTAGCTGACAAAACGTTAGTGACCAGTATCGCTCGGACAATGGCTGGAATACACCAGTCCGCAACCAAACACGCCTCCACCTTATACAACGTTCAGCCTTTTGGCCCACAGACTTATACTGAGCTAATATCATATATTTATCATATTAGTCACCACCTTTGGGAGCGATACAGAGAAGAAGCCAGCAGGTGAGCACTGGTGATAACGCTCAGGTCAATCATGGGGTCAGTATTTCCCATAGCATTGGGTGTACAGAATAATATTTGTCTTCATATTTCACTCTTCAAAAGGCTGGCAGCAGTTCTGACTCGTCTGAAAGATATGACTGACACAGCCGAGGAGTACAGACGAACTGTTCTCAGGCTCAGCACCAATCTGGAGGAGGTGCAAAAGGTGCGACTCAGTGATGATACCCAACATTTGTTTTCCAGTGGATTGGATATGCCCCTAAAAGGCTGGCTCGACCCTGAAATATGCTCCTTGACCTTAAAGATAACCTCCTGTTTTATGGAACTTATAATATATTTTATTCCTCGTTACAGGTGCCGTTTAAACGTCCGCATTATGTTCTGAGAAACAGGTCATTGACCGAAATGGACAGCACATTTCCAGTTACGGAGTAGTTGACCAGCGTTTTTTTTTTTAGCAGTAATATTAATTAAAACACAACATGAACCATTTAGTAAAGTACAGATAGTCCCCGCTTTATGATGAACGCTGGGAAACGCGGTGTGAAAACGCCTCAGTCGCTTCAAAACTGTTTTTGTTTTTCACTTTCAGTACATTATTCAATAAATGACATGAGACATGCAATATTTTCTTATAGAATAGGCTTTATGTTAATAGTTTCGCCCGACTGTTGTTTGGTCTAAGCGTTTTAGGCTTGTTTAAGGCTCTCTCCTGTGGTAGACGCTTGAACTTTCGGTGGATTTCTTGGAACATATCCCCGTCGTAGGGCGGGCACGGTGGCTCGGTGGGAAGCACCGCTGCCTCACAGCAAGAAAGTACAGGGTTCTTTCTGGTTCTCCCCGTGTCTGTGTGGGTTTACTACGGGTTTCCTCCCACAGTCCAAAGACATGCGTTTTAGGTTAATTGATGTCTCTAAAGTGGCTCTTAGTGTGTGACTGTGTGTGTGCCCCACGATGGATTGGTGTCCACTCTAGGGTTATTCTTGTTAAATAGTTAAATAGATGGATGGATGGATGGATTAATCATTATTATCTTTGTACACTTATTGAAAACGAAAATAAGTGTGGACTGTTGTGTGGCCTTGTTGTTGTTTTTCTGCCTTTCAAGACTGCGATTCTCTTTTCTGTCAGCAGGTTCACTCTAGCACCCAGTACTAGTTTTCTGTCACTCAGACGTACATGAGACAGATTTATATATACTATTATAATTCTTATGACGTCTACCATTAAGGCGGATGGACACTGACCTGTCCTTTTCACTCGTATTACATTTACGTTCCAGATCCTAAGCCAGTTGCAAAAGGCAGCGGATGCCGAGCGCGCCCTCTGTCAGAGTACTCACCAGCGGTGTCTGCTAGAACAGGGTCGTCTTTCCCATTTAGAGGAACAGTCCGATCAAGCTAAGCAGAGAGGTCTAAACAGCTTCAAAGAGGTCAGACTAACTCCTAAAACGGCCATGCCAATTTTCTTACCTGTTTACTGAAAGCTACTGACATGCGTTTTTTCTTTAAGCTGACCCCGTTGTATCAGGCGGCCCTTATGGCGCTAGAGTCTCTAAGTCAGTCCGACCTGGACGAGGTACGCCGATACAGACATCCCCCTGACGGAGTGGTTCGGGTGATAAATGCTATTTGTACGTTATTCAGTCGCCCATGCAACTGGGAAAGCGGCAAGCAACTTTTAGGGCAGCCCAGTTTCTTACAGGTCAGTCAGTATCATGGTCAAATCAGGAGCGAGGCAACGAAACAGGACGCAAAGCTTATTTCTCCGTTTCCTCTCAGGAACTGGAATTCTTTGACCGCTCGAAGCTAAACGATGAGTTGTTTGTAAAGCTGGGCCACATCGTCCAGGCGCCGGACTTCCAGCCAGACTTGGTGCGAGACGTGAGCCGTGCCTGTGAATCCCTGTGCCGCTGGGCGCACGCGCTGTACCGGTACGCCTGCGCCCAGAGGAACACGGCCCCACGGGACGCTCACGAGAACCGTTTAAGGGGCCGCGTGGCTGAAACCCGGACACGCCTGCGAGACGCACGGCTGCTGGAGGAGGCTGCACGGGACAGACTGGAGGACGCCGAGAGGCAGCACCAGCTTATGAGATATGCTTCAGAGGAGACCGTAGCCCAGCTTCGTCTAGCCGAGGCTCAAGAAGAGCAGGCCGCTGAGGCGGTCAGGCGGGTGAGCTGCTACGTGCAAAAATGGAACGCGGCCCAAGAGGTGATAATATAATAAGGAAATAAGGAAAGTGCAGGATGTATCATATGTTTAACAAATCATGCATCCGATGTGCTTCCGTTTTGTTCCTGTAGGACCTGGACATGAATTACCAGCACATTTCAGGCAATGCCCTGCTGTTAGCTGCTAGCATAGCTTATCTGGGTCCGTTTGAGCCTGATGTTCGTCAGGAGCTTCTAGAAAAGTGGCACAGGATGTGTCTGTCAGGCACGACTAACGATCTTTTACAAGACTCACTTATATGGAATCAGGATCACCATGTCGCACCCATTCCTGTGGGAACAGACGTTTACAGGGTCCTCTCTCGAGTCGTCGGGCTGGATAATTCTGACTCTTTAGCAACACCTTCGAATCTGATCGTTAAACTGTTGCTATGGGCACACGCAGCTCCGTGGGCTCCTCGCTGCCCTCTGCTGGTGGAAACACAAGATCTTAAAAAGCTCAGCGCTCAAGCAGGTCAGCGAACAACTCCATTTAACTCTATTTTTGTCACCGATGTAATACGAAAATAGTAAAAATATCACTTTTTTTTATTCCACTTCTGACTCTTCTACTATATTTAGGCCACTTCTCATTTAATGATGCCAGATCCAATAAAGAAGAAGAATATGAGCTTGTCGTTTGTGCCGATGACCCAAAACTGCTTCATAAAATCAGGCAGGGAGCAAAGAAAGGTTGGTGAGCTTTGCGTTATGTGATCTCCTTCCCACTTAGATATGTTCAGCTTGAGATATATTTGCTCTTTAACAGGATTCAGAATGCTGGTGACTCAAATTGAAAGCGCTGGGCCAAGTGAGGAGCTTCTAAACCTGTTACGTAGACCAGCTGGAAGTCACTTTCTCAGCATGGCCCATACACCTGGAGCTGAACATCAGCTGTTCCTAAGCACGGCTCTTCCAGCACGAGCTTTGATGGATGGTGAGAGATACGATCTGTTTGTCTTTCTTTCCTTCTTTTGGAACTGATTATGGCCGATGAGAGATACAGAGATGAGTGACCAGGTTTAAACCATTCATTCATTCATGCAGTTTTCATTCCCACTTAATCCAGTTCAGAACAAACCAATCCATAGCAGGACACGTCCACAAACACACGCTCTCACTGGGACTTTAGTCAAAGACAGCAATTTAACACGTGTTCAGGGACTGTTCTAGCGTCAGCAACAGTTGTTTTACAGTACAAGCCAATTTTTGACCGCCATTGCCACAGAGAAAAACATCTAACCTTTGGAAAGACGCCAACAAATCTGAGAATACCTATTAGCCAGAAAAAAAACAAACACATGGATCATAGCATGTTCAAGACAAAGAGGGCTGCCATATTTTCCATGTTTAACCAGTGGTTTCCAAACTTTTCCCTCAGTGCCCCCTACGAGTATCTAAGATAAGCTGGGCCTTCCAGCCCGAACACACAGATTAAAAAAATTAAGAGATTCACTGCAAAGCTTTACTGACAAAAAAATGCATCAATTATCATTATCATTTTATGTATGTGCAAAATATATTTGGACAATCTCAGAGCACCTCAGAGCAGATAAAGCCTTGTGAATTCTGGACCCCAGGTTGGGAACCCTCGGTTTAAACCATATACTTTTTTTTATAGTTTTAACATTTCTCCAGCTTATCAGAGACAAACATCTGTCTAAAAAAAAAAAAAAACCAACAAAAACGCACCTTTTTGTGTTGGAATGTGGGCATGAACTATAGACAGGGCACACTCTCTCACACAAGGACACTTTAGAGACAGAAAGTGATCTATTGCATACCTTTGAATTGAATCTTGGACGAAACTGGGGTACCCAGAGCAAACACCCATGGTCTCAAAGCAGGGAGCTCTAGACCTGTGAGGCGACAGCTCAGACCAGACTTGCCACCATCCTTCCTGGTGTTAAAACACTGAAAATAAAACCAAAAGCAAAAGTAATTTCACTTTCCGTTCTCTTCTCTACAGAGATTGACCTTTCGATACTGGCAAAGGTTAACATGATTGACCTGTCTCTAAGCTCATCTGAAGTCCAGAATATTATTCTGACAGACCTCATGCAGTCTGAGTGTTTAGAGCTTTGGGTCCATCGTTGCCAGATTCAGAGAGAAAGACAAGTGCTTCGGGAAAGGCTTCACCTCGAGGAGGTATATTCATTGTTTTTAAGGGCTGTTAATCTTTAAAAAAAAAAAAACAAAGCAAAAAAAAAAAAAAGTACAGACTTAAGAGTGTTGGGCCACTTTCTAAACCTCCAGGCTTCTTTGATGGAGTACATCCTGCAGTGTTGCACCCCGCTACTGGAGGATCCTGAGTTCGTCCCACGTGTGTCAGAGTGTCAGAAAGCTTCACGGAGGCTTCAAGCCGAAATGGAAGAACTTTCAAGTGAAACACATGGCGAGACGCATCTGCTAAATCACTTTAGCCGCATAGCAGCGCTGGCCACTGACCTCTTTAAAGCTCTCCAAGATGTTGCACGGTTTTCCCCTTCCTATTTCTTTCCCCTGTGCAATTTCTTGCCTCTGATAACCCTGAAGTCTCGACCCGATATCAGGTCAAGCGTGGACGTGATGGCTGGATCGAGTAGGTTAGAGATTTCACAAAAGATGGTGTCCCAGTTACTGGCTTCCTATAGTCCATGCTTGTTCCAGAATCACGCAGAGTTGCTAAGGTTGCTTACATGCGTCGTATTCTCTGTACATAACGAGGGTTGCTCTGAGGCAGAGCGTGCCGCCTTCTTAAAAGGTAGCGTTGAACATCCAGAAAAATCTGCTCCTGACCTCCCAAGCTGGATACCATCCTCCACAAAATCTGCTGTTGGGCTCCTTGAGAAACTCCCATCCTTCCATGGGTTGGCGTCCTCTCTGAGGAATTCATCCAGGCTATGGCAAGAGTATTTTCACAGTCCTACAGTTACTGTGATCGGACCCGTTCCTTGCCGGTCGCATTCGCACCTGACAGTTTTCCAGCGAGCTGTTCTTTGGAAGACCCTTTGTCCGCAGTCGTTTGCTGCGGCGGTCGACGATCTCTTTGTTTGTCAGCAAGGACAACCTTTACGTTTATCTCTTCTGAGTGATCCTCACACGAGTGCGCCAGAAGCACTCTCCTGCTTTTTATCCAGAAACGACGGCCCTGTCATTGTGACTTCGCCTAGCCTCGCCAGTGGGTCTCCCGTTCAGAGGATTAAACGAGTTGCTCTTGACGAAGCAGGCAAGAAGAGGGTGAGATCTGAGTTCTAGTACGTGCAGTGCTGTGCAAAAGTTTTAGGCCGCCATTAGGTTTTTGTTTTGGCAAAAGCTGATTTGCAACGTGTTTTTGAAAGATTTCGCATATTTCGGCCGTTTCGCCCTGCTCCTCTGCCAAATAAGCGGTTTCTTGGGGGCTACACTGTGGTCCTGGGTTCAAATCCCATGTCTGTCCCTCCCTCAATTGCAATTGCTAAGGTTGTATCAGCTCTGGATAATGGTAAGGGTCTGCTAAAATGCCAAGATTTAGTTAAAATAGTGAAAAGTAATGATTTTCCAGTATAGCATATGCTTTAGCACTATACCATGGCTAAAACAGAAGCGTACATAACCGAATGGTGGCCTAAGACTTTTGCACGGAGTATTGCTGGTGTATCGTTCTTTAAAGTAATGAACAAGGTGAGTCAAAAGCCACAGGACACCCGTTTATTTCTGAAAAGATCAATTGAAAACATCCCTGAATATCCCGGCAAGTAGTGAGTGATGTGAGATGATCATCTAATAAACGACCATTTCTAACCTTCTCATGATCCTAGGTGAAGGTGACTGTCATTTCGTTTGGATCTACATGCCAGAGAGGTGCTGTTCTCTCATCACTGCACACAGCTGTTCAAAGTGGCCGTTGGCTGGTTTTTAATAACTGTCACCTGCTTGATCACTGGGACGCCAAAGTGGTTCATGAGCTGAGACAGCTAATATCTGGCACAACAAAAGGTGATTAGAACGCCATGCCAGAATTCACGATCATTCGCTGCATCCTTCCTTGTCTTTTCAAAGAAACAACGGGCCCACAAAGCACTCTGGGAAACGTAGTCTCTCTAGTGAAAACAAGACGCCAGCTTTCACTACAGCACTATGTCCGTGCTTGAGGTCCTGAGGTAAAAATGGTACCGGTGCCTTGCAGCCCTTGAAAGATTTCTAATGGTGGTAGATTGTAAATTTGATTTAACATAAGAACTGTGTTTCCTGTACCTTCTGATATCCATAGCACTGGTTTAATGTTGCACCAGGAAAGATGTTGTTGCACTAGACACTCATTTCTGCTTTCTTGAATTTCTGATCTAAATTTGAGGGTGTCTGATTGATCCTGAGGCGGATAAAGGGGCCGGGAATCTAGTGCATCCCAATTTCAGACTATGGTTTATCACAAACCACGACGCTCCACCTTCCATTCCAGGTAGGTAATGATTTTTCACTGACGGGTCTTGCAGTATTTAATTTTCAGTCTCCTGCCTTTGCACTTTCTCTCAAAACTGTTTGGGTAGAACATCAGAATTTGTCTGTCTAGTTTGATGCTCTTTATTGCCGCCAAATGACGGAATCGCAGTGAGAAACTGGGGATTCCGAGGCTCTTTATTCGGCAGGTCTATACTATGCTACGGTCCAGTCGCCTCACCTTTGTTTCCAACGCAGCTTTTGTCAGGATGCGTGCTTTCCACTGGGTGTGTGACTCCCAGCCGGACCTGGGGGGTCAGCTCTGCTCGTCTTTGAGAGAAATTAAACAGGCAGTCGTGCCAAAAGACTTGCCTCACCACACTGTTAGCCTGAGGGAACGTCTTCTTCGATCTGCCGTCCTTCATTCTGTGTTAATGCAGAGACAAAAACTTGAGGATCTGGGACGGGGGAGCGTCTGTAAATGGTGAGGAGCTTCACAGTTTCCTTCATGCTGTAAGAATGGGATAATGACCATATGTAACATATAGTCAGATGATTGGTCCCACATTTTTCCACTGATCTTTATTTCAATCTTTGTAAGTTAGGCACATCATAACCTTCCCCACCCTGTTCCCCTTCCGAATAAGTGCTCTCTTGACTGCTACCCTTCTAAAAAGACCATTCCTAATCAAGCTTCTTTGTACTGTAAAAGGGCCAACTTGGTATCTCGATGAAACTCCCAAGATGCTGCTACTGCTCGTGTTGTTTTTTTTATTTTTTATTTTATGTACAAGACTTTAGCACGGTACTGTGTGATTAACATGGAACTCTGTATTCTTTTTCTCAGGACTCAGGAGAACCTGCTTGCTTTGATTGATGCCCAGGTCCAAATTGCTGAACAGTGTAATGACCCGACTGCTGCACTGGAATATATAGCTGGTATTATCGATTACTTCACATCTTCCAGTTTTTTTTTTACCTTTAAAGCTCAGAACAATGACTAGTTGTGAGGTGACCTGACCTTACACACATCTTTGGAATGCTTTGACCAGTTCCACCTCTCCCAGTCGCAGCCAATCGCATATGCATATGATGCCCTATGTGGTTTGAAGGCACTGCCTGGGGTCCGGTCCTGGTCCTTTCTATAGTGGGCTAGGTCATCAGACTGCTGTGCCACCCAGCACTCATCACGAAGGCGAGAGTAGGCGGTGTGTTTTAATTGTGTTCGTTTATCTACAGCTTATCTCATATATGGCGGTCACGTGTCAGATCCTGCTGACATGGAGGTTTTGGAGACGGCTTGCAAAGTTTGCCTGCGACCACCACTGCCTGCATGGGGTAGCGGTCCTCACACCCTATCAGACACCATCATCAGGACTGGTTGTACCGGTATGCACCACGTTACCCAAAGCTGCTGTACATTAATTAGTAATTAGGCTTGGAAACAAAAGAGTTGTAATTTTTTATTTTTTTTCCGTTTCAGACGAGGATATTCTTAAAACTCTGCATCGTGTCAAACTGAACCGCCCTGATCCTGTGCTGCTTGGTTTAAGTGCCGAAACGGCCAGCGAAGCGGTGGAATTAAGAAGTCGGACGCTTAGTAACCTGCTCCTTGCGTGCCAAGGCGGCGCTGCAGATGTCGAGGGGCTTCAGGAGTTCCCAGAATTTCAAAAGGCTCGGAAGAGACTGCGAACATTGCTGGACAGGCTGGAACGGACGAAGGAGAGCGGAGGCGTTAATGAGGGAACGGTGTCGCTTGGGCCCATGCTCGCCTTCCTTCAGACGGAGTCGGAGAACCTTACGGAGAAGGCGTCGACGCTGCTTGGGGTTGCTTTCCAGTCACGAGTCTTTTGCCCATCTCCATACCTGAGACTCATTTCGGAGCTGGAGACACGAGCAGACCTGCTCCAAACATATCAGGAGGAAGGAACCAACGGCTCCTCTGATGTCGCCTGTTTATCTGTGTTTGCTAACCCTCGTGGATTTCTGGCAGCCTTGATCAGAGAGGCTGCCCATTCCAAACCGAGAGATATCACCCAGCTACGTCTGCAGTTCCAGGTATTCCATCATGAATCGATAACAAGATTCTGCAGGAGGTTTAGTGAGACCGGACTTCCAGCATCTCAACATCCACAAGACATTTTGTTTATGTGATTACTCGACTAAATCCATTCTCAGCAAACTTTATTGATTAATTCTTATGGTCTACGTCCACAGGTCGGACCTGCTGGACATTCCCCAGTCTCTAAACCATCAAGTGGGATCTACCTTTCTGGACTGGAGCTACATGGTGCAGTATGGGATACAAAGCTTGGAGCGCTGCGAGACACCCTGTCCCCCGAGCCTTGTCCTTTCCCTCTTCTTTGGGTCCGAGCTCTAATAGGAAATGAGGATCCCAGCCACTCTAAGGACAGTCCGCCTTCCAGCTCCAGCTCCACGTCTGTCTATAACTGTCCTTTATATGTGGACGGGCAGAGTGAGGATGGACACAGGAGCTTCTCAGCAGATAACATTGTCACCCGCGTTCCACTTGCGACTAAGCTAGATCCAGCATTTTGCACTCTGAGAAGGGTTCGATTAGTCAGCCGACTCAAGGAAATCAGATAGCGAATCAGGTAAGACTTAGGCCACCTTTAGATTAGAGACGCCATTATTTTAGCAGTGGTATAACGATCATGTAGAATTATTTCTCAGCCTCCTTATTGGAATACGACAAGAAGATGCAGGATATTTGTTTGCGGTATTTATTTAAGATAAGGAAAAGCAACAGCTTCTGTAGTCTGCAATGGCAAGACACTCGCACTAGAGCTCCCCTTGCACTTGAGTAATAGCGGCACCTGAGAACTTCTACAGTCTTTGATCAGTAATGTTCCTTATGGAAGGGTAGCAGCTGCTAAGGAACCGCTGCTAAGATAAGATATGCTAAAGCTCACTGGAACCCAGAATAAGGACTTACTATGCAGATTGTGCAGTACGGAATCCAAGTTTGAGATTTTGCTCACCAATGTATTACAGATGATCGTTATGGCACTGCTAAAACAACCAATCGAAGGGTGGCCTAAGACTTTTGCACTGCACTGTACGTCATATCAAAGCGTCTTCGAGTGCAACGTTCCTTTCAGTAAAAGCTTTAATAAAACGTGGTAGATCCGTGGAACACGACGTCTTATAACAGAATAGACAGAACTAGAACAGAACTTCCAATGGTTCGTACTCCGATATTTATAACAAGGCAACCCAATGCTTAGGGAAATCCCTAACCCATTTGTTGGTCTCAACAAACTGTGGCCCTCTTGAATTTCAGGTGTTGCACCTGGACAGTGTCCTGCCCTCGCAGCTCCAGCTCAGCTTCTCAGTTTTTCATGCGTTTATCGTTTCTTGTAGAGACACGGTTTGAGCTGAAGCCCCATTTTCTTGACGTTATCTGGAGCGTCGTCTGTCTTGACAAACTCAAAAGAGTAAAAGTGGCTGTTTTCAGTGTCCTGCAGACAGAAACGAAACTTGCAGCATGAACAACCATATCTAGACTTTTTGTGAGTGCTAAACTGACATTAATAGGACAATAACATACGAGGATTGACCGAAACAATATGACCGACAACGTTTCGATAGGCGGAGAACGTCAGATTGCGGTCAGGGTGGTGCAAACGGTTCGATCCTGAACTTGGAAGCATATAAAGAATCCCTGATGTATGAACGTTAGCTTACCTTACTGACCAACTTAAAGCCCAGGCGTGATAAAGCTCCTGTGAACTGACGAATATTATCGAACCTGCTGGCTACTTCTGCTATTTTGAGAACACCCCTGCAACAGAAAACAAAGGCAGAAACCTCGAGTCAGGTTTATCTTTAAACATCTTATTTAAATATGATCTCAGTAAGAACGAGAAGCGCGTTATTAAACGACTCGCCCAGATTATTCATTGTTCCTAACTACACAAACGTAGGCACTCTATGGACCGCTTACCCCATCACCAGAACTCTGTTTGCCTCAGCCAAAAATTCGGTAAGATTGGTGCCCATGAGGGACAGACAGAAGACTACAATATCGACTGTGGAATCAGCGAGCGGCACCTGTAAAGCCAGATTAAACACGAGCATTTGTTATTGGGTTTTGCTAAAGAAAAGAAAACGTCCACCAACATAAAACAGATAAGTAATTAAAGGTCCCGAAAGGGTTCGTGTGCAAGGTCCTTTGTAAAGTAAAAAAAAATAATAATAATCTATAAAACTATAGCAAATCACACCTATCTTTTTGGTCGTACTTGCTAAAATCTAAACACATTAAGTATTTTATGATGCAGCA
This sequence comes from Parotocinclus haroldoi, assembly GCA_034779995.1. Classification (NCBI taxonomy): domain Eukaryota; kingdom Metazoa; phylum Chordata; class Actinopteri; order Siluriformes; family Loricariidae; genus Parotocinclus; species Parotocinclus haroldoi. The sequence continues at coordinate 2,344 of JAUZST010029147.1, read as the reverse complement.
TTCAAGTAACGAAAAACAAAAAACAAAAAAAAAAACCCACCAACCATTCTGAGATTTAAAAAAAGTAACGACGAAAAGGTTTCGGAAAGTGGATTCCCCCAGGAACGACTGAAAAAGGATTGGTTGTACCTGAGCGTGTTTAGAACATTTTTCCGAACCAGGTTTTGTACTAATTAGATTGGAATAATTGATGAGCATTTTATTGTTGAGCAAATTTAAGCCCTTAATTCAGGAGCAATGTCGGTCCTAATCAATATATAAACCACTAAAGTCTGAGACAAACTTACATTGGCCATATCACAGACAGTGACAAGGTCAGAGACGGGGGCCAAGTCGAAGCAGTGAACTTTGTTCTTCACGCTGCGCGCAATCTTGCAGTCTCCACAACCAAAGTCTGCTACGACCAAAGACGACGGTCTGCCATAAAACCCGAGACGTGACGGCGTTAGGTAATGCGAGAATGATGATTATTTGGAACAAAAGCAATAAGCAGGTGCTGGGCTCACTTTTTCTGTATGAAGGAGACGATCAGATCCACTGGGTTTGCAGGCCAGTGCTTTACTTGGGCACTGTATCCTTTGTGGTAGATCCCGACGGCATCGGGATCCTGCCTAAACATGCGCTTGGCCTCGCCGCTCGTGGAGGTGTAGAGGAGTTCGTTAATGTAGCGGAACCTGGCCGACTCTAACCTCTGCACCATTCGTAATCTTAAGGCACTGGAGCGGTCAGTGGGGTTTCTCTCCTCCTTACTTTCTGGCTTTAGACCCTCTTCACCCTCTGCTGCTTCCTTACTGCTCTCTGAAGCGTGCGTGTTCAAAATATGCCGCAGTCTCTTTGCGTGCAGCTGAGATTTTTTTTCTAATAAAACTGACTTTTGCTTTTGCTTTTCACCCTGATTCGGTTCGGCTTCTTTAACGGCTGAGCTTGCAGGTACCGACGGGTCTGTGCCATTCCTTTTTCTGTGACCTGTAACACTTTGGGAAGTCGGTTTCCTCGTTTCTCCTCCCGTCTTCCTCTGAAGTGACAGCTCGTCGCTCGCCGGCCCGGACGTTTCCTCCTTTTGGCCCAGTCCAGCCGAAACATGGAGGAACTTGTTCTTGCTCCGTCTCTTGTTCTTCATTTTGTTCTTCCATTGCTGTCGACTCAGCTTGTCCCCGTCCGTGCCTCTCGCCCTCTCTGGCTTCAATCGTTTCTCAGGCGCCGCCGTGACCCGCTGTTTACGTTTCGGCGTCACATGTCGTTTCTTCGCGGGCGTCTCTTGCACGCCGTGCTCTCCTTCAGCTGCTGAGCCAGAGCTTTTCTTTCGTTTCTTGCACTTTTTCTTCTTCTTCCTTGCATGGGGTGCCGGAGCATGATCTTCCTCCCCGTCGCTGCCTCCTGAGGGTTTCATACGCTCCCAGTCTGGAACTGAACCCAAGGTTTGGAGGGTTCTCTTCAGGCACTGCTTGCTAATTGTCTTGTTCTGGGAGAAGAAAGTAGATAAATAAATTGAAAAGTGTTCTAGTCCCGCTTCTTTTTTTGGGCCAGGGTAAGGGCGAGGGGACGCCTGTCAGTCAGTTCATTAGCACTGAATGCTGGACTAGGCACACACTGGATGGAGTAGAGGATGCTGTTGCAGCGTCAGGGGACGATCCCCTGAACATTCTCCCCTCTCTCAAACACAGCCAATCAGGCCTATCCCGACCAGAAGGCACTGCCTTAAGTACAAGATTTCATTAGAAATCTGCATTCCCCTTCTTCCCACACCACCAAAAATGAGTCTGTTTGGCACCTGACTGGGTTTTAGTTGGCAACCCAAGCAGACTTTCCTTCTTGGTTTCTCCAAATGTCCAAGCAAGGTGTACAAACAAACCAAATAAACCCCTACCTTCCCAGCTAGCTGGCCAGTCTTCACAGCATGAGCGTGTTTGATGGCCGGCAAGGCATCTGTCCATTCCTCCTCTGCAAACATCTTAGTAGCAAAAACCTGAAGAGACAAAACACACACTCAAGAACTACTAACTAAGCCATGTTCACTCCAGCATTATAAATTATCATCTATCTATTCACCATTCAATAGATTTGACCTCAATTCTTGCTCTCTATCACAGCAGCACTTGATAAAACTACAACGTTTAGGCAACACACAAGCACACGCACACAGGGACAACACGTGGGCAGTGTATACATCCGGGTTAGCATTTGTTGTGCCTATACTGACACCTGTCGGAGTTTTGTGTCATTGCAGTAAACGCTCTTCATTCAAACGTATCCATCGCATTGCTTCACTAGTTTCTAGTGAATAATCATAATAGTCATTAATAAATAACAGTTTCTACATTTTCCTCCTTTTTCATGACTTCTT